>APFE030285309.1:0-66700 GCA_000404065.3 Pinus taeda
TTAGATGATGTAGGTGTAAAAACAATGTTTGAGAAGGATACCTGCAAGATGGTTTGGGGAGAACTTGTATTGATGCGGGGAGTTTGGATTGGAACTCTGTACAAGCTACAAGGTAGCACTATTGTTGATGGGTGCAATAGTTTTGTGGTTCCTGAAAGTGGAGCAGAAAATCTAGTGGTCTCTGGAGAGAAGACCATGCCGTGGCATCAAAGGCTTGGACATATTTGAGAGAAGGGCCTTCGAATACTTCACGGTAAAGGTATGGTAGAAGGTATGAGTAATACCTCTATGGATTTTGATTTATGTGAAAATTGTGTATATGGGAAGCAGAATCGGGTGAGTTTCCACTATGGTGGTAAGAGGGCGAAACAAATATTAGACCTTGTCCACAGTGATGTGTTTGGACCTGTGAAGGTTCCATCACTGGGTAAGTCTGTGTACTATGTATCATTTATAGATGACTTCTCAAGGAATACATGGACATATTTCCTTAAGAATAAATCTGAAGTCTTTGACAGGTTTAGAGAATTTAAGGCTCTAGTGGAAAACCATACAGAGAAGAAGATAAAGGTGTTGAGGACAGATAACGGAGGAGAGTTTTGCAGTAAGGAATTTGAAGAATTCTGTAAGAAGTGTGGTATAGCATGGCAGAAGACTACTCCATATACACCTCAGCAAAATGGAGTTGCAGAAAGAATGAACAAGACGTTGATGGAAAGGGAAAGAGGCAATCTCATTGGTGTCGGGTTAGGACATGAATTTTGGGCAGAGGCGGTGGAGACAACATGTTACCTGGTCAACAGATCACCTTCATCAGCATTGGAGGATAAGACTCCACAAGAGGTATGGACTGGTAAGAAATCATTTCTTTCACATCTGAGGTTATTTGGATGTGATGCATATGTACATGTTCCAAAGGAGAAATGAACCAAGTTGGATAGTAAATCTGAAAAGTGCATCTTTATTAGATATAAGGATGGTTTAAAGGGTTATAAGATTTGGAACCCAGCAACAAGGAAGGTCGTGTACAACCAAGATGTGGTGTTCAAAGAAGTGAAAGATGTTATTAAACATGAAGTCCAACCAAAGGAACCTGAGAAGATAAAGTTTGAACTAAAGGAGGAAGAAGCAGAATCTACAGCAGAGGAGGAATCAAAAGATGAAGAGCCATAAACTCCAGGTGTAAGAAGATCAGTTCAAGAAAGAAGGCAATCAGGAAGGTATAGTCCATTTGCTTTCTGTTCAATTTTTTCTTTATCTATTACTGATGATGATCCCAGAACTATGAAGGAAGCAGTAGATTCAGAGGATGGAAAACTCTAGAAAGAGGCCATGGTTTATGAAATGGAATCTTTGCACAAAAATGAGGCTTGGGATCTGGTGGAGTTTCCGGCTGGAAGGAAACCCATTGGAAGCAAATTGGTGTTCAAGAAGAATACAAATGCAGAAGGAAAGGTGGAGAAATACAAAGCTCGGTTGGTAGCAAAAGGTTATTCCCAAGTGTCGGAAATTGATTTTGGTGATATTTTTTCTCCTGTTGCCAAGGTAACTTCTAAAACCTTTGAGGATTGCTTTGAGGTCCTTTGGGATAAGAAGAATGCCTTCAACCCTTATTCCTTCTTGTCCTCTCCTAGACTTAGCTAAAAATAACTTTCCCTTCACCTCTGCCAACTCAAACAACAGTCAGTTTAAAAACAATTAAACAGAAAAATCCTTGCTACTGTTTGAACACTTTTCAAGTCAACAAGCATATACTAGTACCACTTGCATCATGATACCATCTGCTCTGGTATAACTAGTTTTGATATAACCAGCTTTGATATCACCTTCTTTGAAGGTGGGGTTAATCAACCTGAGACTCTGATATAACCATTCTGATACCACCTTATCTAAAATGGGGCATTGAAGGCTTCTTGTCAAGCTTACAAGAACCTCTCCCACTCCAAAGCTTATATATTCCCAAGATCTATGCTTATGCTTGATAAATGCGGAATTAAGAGTGCTTGAAAGAGGTGTATGTTCGTGTTTGTTTTGAAACTGTTCAAGTGCATACGTACATTTGTTTATGCTGATGTAAAACACACATAACAGTAAACATAATGCAACAAATAAACAAACACATAAGATAACAAGTTTAATTAGGAGTTCACCCTGACATCTTGGGTTACGTCTCCATGAGCGCTAATCAACTCGACTAGGCTCTTTGGGATTATGGTAATCTTTCTTTTACAAGTTCCACACTCAACTCCATTGGTTTACAACTGAACCTATGGGTTTAGAATACCATCTCACCCCTGGTTTTCCTCACTCTACAAACAGATATAGGCTTCTCTAGACTAGGCTCCTTCAATTAGTGCTCTGAGCTATCTTGAGCTCTAGCTTGCACCAACTCCCTTAGAACTCTCTTAATTGTCTCTGGAACTCCTTCTTTTGTCTTCAACACACTCTTGACATCAGCAATAGCTTGATCATTTGATCTCTTTGCTGTTCTAAACTTCATTACAGCCCATGGCTCTTAGAAGTCTATTTGAGCTCTCTGGCTCTGCGGCTCTGGCTCTCTAGCTAACTAGCTCTGGCTCTCAGCTCTCTGGCTCATTTGGCTCTGGCTCTCTCAGCTATCTGGCTCTATTCATCTGGCTCTGCCTCCAACCTTTGTTGGCTCTACCTCTGCTCAACCCTCTAGCTCTGAAGCTCTCACGCTTTCTGGTTCTCGGTGCTCAAGTTCTCGGGCTGTCTGTCCCTTTCATGTTTCACTCGACCTCCAAGCGACTCTCAGCAACCTTCAATTGCCTTGTCAATTGTGCTCTATGTTTTTGTGGAATCCTCCAACTCTGCGACTTCCATCCATTCCTCTGTCCCCAATCATGAGGAATCGTTCCTTTCTGTATCTGTGGTTGCCTACTTTTTCCATAACGCATTATCATTCCAAAATTCCCCCTGATAGCGTGGCATAAAACACTTTAAGAATAGAAGTAGTTTTCAGTTGAAAAGGAACCAGTGGCCTTTCTTCTGCCTTAATCCCGAAAAAAAAATAACATGACGAAAATACACAGGAAAAACACATCATGGAGCATTTAATCGGACTTCAAATATATTTAATCACATCTATAAACCCATTGGGTCTGCCATTCTGTCGCAAATCGCAATTGCATAGGCTTATGGCCGAAAAACCCAATACATGGGAAATATGCAGAAATCCCGTAAATCCGGATTTCAAAAGTTTTAAAATCACGCTTATAAACTCTATCGAGTCTGCCTTTTATCGGCATGTCACAAGTCACATATCACAATGTGTATTGGCCCTTTGTATCAGGGATCACTGATCATCGATCACTGATCAAATCAGGATTATCCATTCTTTTTCCGATCCGACGACTGATATCGCACATCGTATATCGCTATTGATACGGCCCAGGGGTTCTTTCCATATACCATGGAACACGTCGACACGGATCTGCCGATCCGATCATTGCAATCGCAAGTCACAGGTCACATGGCCCTTAGCGCTATCTCCTCTGATCGCCGACACCGATCATCGCATATCGCAATCAACTCTACCTGAGTCCCGATATCGCATTTAAACCTTTCCCCGATGCGATATGTCGGAGATTGCTATCAGGGGAGTCCTTCCACCTTTGGTCTACATCCTCCTTTTAACACTTCCGATGCGATTTTTCCATATAAGGCCTTAAGCCCATTTTTATAAGAATTTTCCTCCTTTTCAAAGGACAATGGGCAAACTTCTTATTACAATAACTTCTTCATCCGAAGTCCATTTTAGCTCATTCAAATTGCATTAGATTCATATTGAAGAGATCTATACAATGGGACTATTTCCAAGAGCATCCATTGACTTTAATTTTCCTCTGTGAGGAACATTTTTAGACTTAGAAGTCTTTTCTAGATCCATTTTGGATCACTTGTGCACATTGTTGGCGTGCCCTCTTGGTCAGGGGGTGCCAAAAAGAAGAGAAAAATGAAATGACAAGAAAAAGCTAATTTGACACATGGAAACCGACACAACTGAAAAACCCTAGGCAATGCTACCCTACCAGTGGCGACAACACATATAGTGTTGTCACCAATATTGTTTCCACCGCTAGTGTTGTCACTTTGCACTGGCAATGTTGTGCATCGATAGTACCGTGCATCGACAGTGTCGCACACTAACAGTGCCATGCACTCATAATACCGCACACTAATAGTCTCGTGCATTGACAATGCCATGCACCAAAAGTGTCATGAACCGACAGTGACAAAAACAAAGTCCAAACCACTATCATAAACAAAATTAAGCACTGCAAAAAGGCAACTGCTAAGACTAACAAAAACTTAAATCTGCATAGAAAACTAGAAAAAAAAAAATCCTAACTTTGTTGTGCTTTAAACCAAGAACTAGAAATTTGACATAAAAACCCAACTACAACAAATATATTAATAACAACTTTAACCCATCATATTACATTTCAGGCAGTTGCTGCAAATAAAGACATGGCATAAAATTGTTGCAAATGTATAAATTGGTCAAAATACTAAACTAGTGGATTACACTTCAGATAAGAAAGTTGTTGTACATGTAACATTAAAACTGAAACATAAAACTATACAAAAAATTACTCCCCAATTTTCCGCAGTGCATAGAACATTTTTGCAAATAAAACCACATTGTTGCAAATATCACAGGATTGGAAAATAAACTATTGAAACAGATACACATGTTGAACATACCTAGAAAAAATTTGCAAACAACAACATAACTCAAGAACCCGAATTATTTTCACATTACATAACCGTAGTTTACACAAATTGTAGGCCTCCCTGCCATAGTAGCAAGGAGGTTTCATTTCCTTCATACGCTCCCTACACAACCACCAAAAACACTATGCAACACTCACTACAAAATCCAACGAGAGACCAACAAAAACCCTCTCTCGAATCCATATGTTCTCCTCAAAACCCCTAACCCTAGAAGGAATATTTTATTACTTTAATCAAAATATCTCCCAACCATATTTTCCTCCAATTAAATGTACCTTTCATGAATTTTACATGTCATTGCATGTGCATTTCATTTTCATCTCATTTACATTTCATATCATTACACATTTTCATTCTTGTTTTGCAATTGATTTCACATTTCTTCATAATTACATTTAGATTTTACAATTACATTTACATTAAATTTCTAGAATTAACCCAAAGTTACATTTGGGCTCCAACCTTGGAAAAAATAAAATGTACAACAACAACCACATATCATGATGATTCTGGAAACCAAATGCTCTTTTGAGTCTCTCAATAAACTTTTAAAGTGTGTTTATATACACTATGATTATTTAGTCCAAGTTGCTTACAGAGCATCAAGAGGCATTTCTATAATATGGAATCCCTATCGGCCACATGGTGTTGGCATTGATGTGAACCTAGGATGTTTATCGAAGGAGTCAATTGTGCCATCAATTATGTTGGAATTGATGTCAATAGAAAAACAAATAAATAAAAGAAAAAATATATAAATAAATAAAGAAAACAAAACAAAAACTTGAACAATTATCTCATTTATTAAAGAGGATGATTGATTAAGTTTGAAAATATCTCCCTCATTTATCGGAGAAGGTGATTGATTAAACTTGAAAAAAAATCTCATTTATTGAAGAAGGTGATTAATTAAATTTGAAAATATATCTTCTCATTTATTGAACAAGATGATTGATTAAACTTGAAAAAGTCTCTTATTTATTGAATAAGGTGATTAGTTAAGCTGGAAAATATCTCTCATTCAATGGAAACGGTGGTGGATTGAGTTAAGGAGGAAAGTTTTATGAACCAGACCAACTTTATAATTTATGAACATACATGGTTAGCTCTCCATTTCTTTGAATGTTTAATCACTCCAAAAAATTATTTATAGGAGAAAAACTTGTGAAAGTTGGTTGGTTCCTTTATGAGAGTTAGTCATTGGAGAGATTTGAGAACCAATGGTGAGAGGAGAGACATAGTTATAGCAGATTGTTGGAGGAGATAAGTTTTATTGCAGATTTTTCGTGTGCATGCTTCAACAAATGTTTGATGTAGGTTTATGAAGGCATTTGATTGAGGAGATTCCCACTACGTTGGAGATTGGATGTTAGCATATTTTATACAACACACTTGTATTTCTAACATAGTGTATGCAGGAGTTTACGACTAAGAAAATCATGTTTTATTTTATATGGTTGTAGCATTGTATTCATATCTTGTATGATAACTTTGTTGATACACGAGAGAGTTTTTGTATTTAGATTTGGTATGCTACTAATTGAGTTATGTTGAGAATATATATGTTGGAGGATTGATGTGGATTGCAGATTTATATGTATGTTGTTGATTGTGTTGAGATGATGTATTGATTGTGGCTAAGATTGTGTTGGAGGGCATATATTCAATGTTTGATATATGAGCAGATTGGTTGTAGCAGAGAGATTGTTATATGAGCAGATTGGTTGTAGCAGAGAGATTGTTATATGTGCAAATTGCTATTGTGAGTCCAATTTGAAAATTGATGAAAAGAGGCTCATTGTTTTGTTGATTTGAGTATATGGGCACAGTGTGAAATAATTTGAAATGAGGTTCATGAGATGTGTTGAAGGTTGGGGCTTTCAGTGATCAAGTGGTGGCTTGCATATTTAGGGTGTAATCACATCCTTCAGGTAGTGGCCCAAGAACTTGGGAGTGTTTGACTTCCATCTAGTTGTGGTTGGATAGTCTAGTGTTGGTTGGGCGAGATTTATTGGAAGTAATAGCTTCCAACAGGTGGTGCCCTGCAAAGTCGAGGGAGTGGTGGCTTCCTGCAGGTGGTGGTCTCCAAAGTTCATACAGGTTGTTGTCTAAAGCGAATAGAGGCTTATATGATTGGAAAATTATGGCTTGTACACTGGTGGTGGCTAGTGAATCAGATGTAAAATTAATATGATAATAGAAGAGATGACGATGAAGACTATTTTTCGTCGATGGTTTTTACCCTTGCGTGTTCTACCTTACATCTAGTGTGTCTATGTTTGATTGTGCCTTGATGTGTCGTTGATCTTATGTTCATGTTTATTGATCTTATTGCTTATGGTTCATGGTTATTTACTTATGTAGTAGCCGCTCATGTGGTTTACTCGTTCATATTTACATCTACTCATATACTATGTTGCTAATGAACTACAAATGAATAGATGAATTGAGGTTTGTGATAAGAAAGGTGAAAAATTGGTAAAATTGGTCATAAGACACAATATTGATTCACCCTCCTCCCTCTCAATATTGTTCATGGTTTCAAACAATCACTCCTTAGTCATTCCTTTTCTCTGCCTAGAATCCTAACTGCAACATTGCAACCCATTGGTTGAACCCATTCAAACTTTATTATTTTTATCTATTCTATATAAAAGATAATAGTTGTGTATTTCAATTAACCATTATTTTTTTTAATCTATTTTATTATGTAAGGAAAATTATGATGATAATGGTATTTGTTGAAAATAATGTATTAATTGGATATCATGATAATTATTTTTTACAATGTTATTTAATATCAAAATGATTTTATTATATATATATATATATATATATATATATATATATATATATATAATATAATATATAAAACTAAATTAATATAATATTTATTTTTTATATTATAAATTTTAAATTTTATTTTTTTTAAATAAATTTAATTTTAATTTTTCCAAATACTTTATTTAATTTATTTTAAAAATGTTTTATATGCACTTAAATTTTGTAATTTTATTTCAAAATATCTTTTACAATATTGAACTTTTTAATTTTATAAATCATCAAAAATTACAAATATGAAAGACTTTTGTTGATATTTTTTAAATAATAAAAAAAAATTACTTTTAAAGTGTTTTTAAATTCCATGAAAATCATAATTACATATATAATTTGATGGGTTCATTTTCTCTTTTATTTTGTTTTTCCTTTATTTCATTTTCTCATTTATTTTGTTATTCTTCACAAATGGTTTGAGATACAATATGGACCAATTGAAATCAAATGGCTATTCCCTAAAAATATAGAATTTAAAAATCTTATTAAATAGTTAATTTAATTAAAACAACAAAATGAAAAGAAAAATTATTACCATTAGCATTTATGATGATGATGATGGTGGTGGTTAACGTCCACTAAGACCAAACTTTGGTCTATCGGACCTAAAGAAACAAATTATTTAGTTTGATTTAATATTTTATTTCTATGCTCAAAAAGCTTGGAGAGAAGCCTCCCAAGCTCACTATAATTTTGACATTGTAAAAGGCTAGGAAGGTCAGTATTGCGACAAAGATTATGAAACTGAGATCTAATGTGGTTGTACGCGGAGCATTCTAAGAGGAAGTGGTTTTCATCCTCCATGTTCCTATTATCACAAAGATGGCAGATTCTTTCCATCCATGGTGTTTTAGGAACTGCCGAATGACCTGTTTCATTATGGAGCTCATGAGAGTTCGTTCTAATCTTCGCTATATTAATTTTCTTCTTTGAGCTAACTAAAACAAAGAGATACTTTGATCTTCTAGGGTGGGGTTGATGACCTTCTTATAATAACTTAATTTTCTTTTAGCTGCTAAATCTTTGTCACACCACATTTTTTCTTTGAACTTAGAAGTAACAATATTTTTAATGTTATTAATGTTTTGTAATGCATCATTCTCGTTGATCTCCCAATGGTTTCACCAGTTCCTCATGTCTTTATACCACCCCCGTTTGAGCCTTAGTTGGTTTTGGCTGGAATTTAAAGCTAGCTTGGGAAGTCTATTATCTCTTATGTTATTGAGCTTGTGCTTATACAACATAAGCCTAGTCATAGCTAGGCTTTCGATAGGGGAAAGACCTACTTCTATAAGGAGAAAAGGGTAGGGTGTATTGCTTTTAATTTTCAAGTTATACGTTATAAAGCGCTTCTGGATTTGCTTAATCTTTCTCCAGGATTCTCTAGAGATATTGCAACCCCAAACCTCACATCCATATAAGATAACAGGAGTGACTAAAGTTTCAAAGAGGAACTTCTTTTTATCCCACATTACGAGGTTTGTCGTTTTACAATTATTTTCAAGACCAAAGTAAGCTTTCCACCCTCCATTAATCCTTTTCTCAATGCTATAGTTTCAGTTGAGCTTGTGATGAATATCAATTCCTAGGTACTTGTAAGAATACACTTCCTCCAAGTTATTATTGTCATACATAAAATTAGCATAGGTATCATTCTTGGATTTGATAATCATAACCTTTTTTTTGCCAGTGTTAACAGTCATACCCATGGTAGAGCAGAAATTCTTAAGAAGCCTAAGTTGCTTATCAAGATCAGATGGACACCTTGCGAGGAGAACAATATCGTCAGCTTAGAAAAGAAGGATGATGACTAGCCCAGCTAAGATCATGCCAACACATCTTGCTTCCTCTAAATAACCTTCGAGCTTGTCAATGTAAATGCCAAATAGAGTAGGGGAGAGGGGGCAACCTTGTTTAACTCCGATATTACACTTAATATCTTTTGACCACCCCTCATTGCTCTTTAGCTTGGCAATTACATTCTGGTATAATCTAATAGCGGCAGCTCTCAACTCGAAAGGAACATTTAGCTCTTCTAATCTATTCCAAAGGTTGTTTCTAGGAACCATATCGAAAACCTTTCTAAAGTCCACAAAGCAACAAAACAGATTGGATGTATCATTACGACATTCCTCCACAATGATCATAAGCGTAACGAGGTGCTCAGGTGCTCTGTTGTTGAGTGATGCCTTCTAAAACCCACTTGGCCTTTAGCCTGCTTACATTCACTTTCAAGCCATATGCTCAATTTCTTTTCCAATATACTACCATATAACTTAGCTAAGAGAGGGCTGATGCCATATGCTCAATTTCTTTTCCAATATACTACCATATAACTTAGCTAAGAGAGAACTGATCATAATTGTCCGATAATTAGAGGGGTTATTTGTATCCCCATTTAATAATGATTATAATATAAATAGCTACCAAAGCTATCTTGCTCATTGCTTAACAGAGTGTTAATCAAATTTGACTAATAACCCGGATCAATTTTTCTACAACCAAGATAATCAATTCATACGCTCTGAATGAAAGCGGTAACCATGTACCCGTCAAAAACAGATTATTGCGAACCGATACAAGCTGCCACATACTGACCCTTTGGAAAGTTTTCTTCGTATCAGGACCTCTGTGGTTGATAAACACTTCGTACCAATGATTGTTGGTGGAATGAGTAGCGGTGGAGGCAGAGGCAGCGATGGATGGAAGACGATACAGCCATTGCAAATTGGAAAACAGAAGTAAAAATGGCAGGTAGTGTTTGTCGATGCTATGAACTCAATTTGCAGAGGAGGAAATACGTTATGGTTTCAGAAGCGCACTGAGATTGTCGTGAGGATCGGTGTGCAGTGGTATCCTTCTGTATGCACACACATTAACCCTACCACTGAAGTATGTGCGGGTTTTCTCCATTTTTATTCTTTATCGACAACTAAATTCTCTCACACGTTATTCAAACTATATGCTGACCGTCAACGACTTCTAGTGCCTGTACAGACCATTTAGCCTTCCACAGCGATGCTAAACCCGTATGTATAGACTTTTCTATTTCTTTTGTTTTTAACATACTTTTAAATCCCTAAACAAACGGACGGTCATTACCAAAAGATTATCATCAAATTATAGTAATAATAAAGTTCATTATTTGAATGGTTGGAATTAAATTTTAGGTGAGAGTATAACAAGCATCTTTAAGATAAATTCAATTAACTATATATAAAATTATTTTAATAAAGACTTATCTGTTTTGCTATTTCGAAATTCAATTGCTTGTTGCGTCTATAAACCGAGGGGCCACACAATTGATGGCTGTCACTACCATTGGTGGGGGAGTACAGCGCCGTGAGCGATAGTGCGAATACATCGATGAAGAATATACTCCCAACCAGTGTTCAAAACTGAACACGTCACAGCAGGTCAAGACCCCTCTAGCAGGTCAGAAGTGCTCAGCAAAAATTACGCGTAGAAATAAATTTTGATTTTGATTTCTACCGTTATTTTTTAAATTTAAATAATATTATAAAATTCTCCTGTGTGAAGGGCTGCTACTCTGCCGGCCATTTCTTGAAATAACCGGATATCTATTTTTCCTGTAGGCTGACAGCCTGGACCCTCAGACTCGTCATCTCCTGAATCCGTAATTGTTAACTTATTTGCGTCGCCATCTCCATGAAATTTCTTGGAGATGAAGATCTGGGTGCGCCGCTTCACAGAAATTTCATGAAGTTGTAGATCTGTAGAGGTCTGACTTGAGTCGAGGCGATGGTCCAAATGATAATTAATCCGCATCCGACATCCGTATTGCAGCTTCCTGGAAATTCTATAATTCTGATAAGCTCGATTCATCCGATAATAATAATAATAAAACATATCACTTTCTTTTACGCAGGAATTTCAAGGTCGTAATGTCACCAAATGTCATTGATGCCGGCAAGAATGAGTACTAAAAACGATGCGGGGACATTATAGATTTATTTTACCCATTATAATTTTTGTTTTAACGTTAAAGGAACAACTTATATCCCCCGGCCATTTGTGCTGCAAACTGTCGTCCTGAAATTCGCATGAAAATAACATTTTTAGCTTTAATTTTTTCCGCAAAGCATGAAAATAACATTTTTAGCTTTAATTTTTTCCGCAAAAGCACACCGCCACGATACACCTGACCACATTCCAACTTACTTTGTTAAGTTGTGTGGATGAACCAAAATTGCTTCCACTCATCGACATTTCACCTTGTCGATGTCGATTTTGAAATGCACGTCTAAGGTGGGATGAACATGAACGCGTTTGCTCACTCCATTTATTCCTCTTCACCACTACATTTGTTGTATCAATGCCTGTTCATGAAACACAATGAAATTCGAAATAATTATATCTCAGCCTTTTTTATACATCGATAATGCAGGATGTTTATATAAAAAACCATATCAACTCACGATTTATGTTATGGGCACTAAGATAAAGATAAAATTTACGTGAAAGCTAGATACCATGTATATATCTATTGAATTTCCTACTCGTATATCTTATGGGCAGATTTACGTGAAAGCTAGATACCATGTATATATCCATTAAATTTCCTACACGTATGCTTTCTCCGGAAGTAAATGGGGCCAATGGGTGCCTGCAATCAAGAAACATTTAATGCTTAACATATAGTTAAAATATGTCTAACGTGTGTCTGAATATAATCTTTTCTAAAATCGGCAACAAGATTCAGGAACACTGAAACATAATTAATTGCTAAGAATATTATAGAAACCCTATTCCATCAAGAAGTCAACGGGTTCAAGGACGAGTAACAAGAGTGCTAATAATGCGCCCATGGGAGGAAAGGGCACAGACATGTCCTTCAACAATAATGCAGCTCTACTGTGATATGTTCAGTGGGAGATGGATGTATGATAAATCATATGTTTTGTATCCACTTATGTTTTGCTCTTATGTTAGAATAGATTCCAATTAAGAAAGATAGAGATGGTAGGCTCAAGATTGTGAACTTCCCACGTGTTTTATTTGTTTATGGTGTTGTCAAATCAATAATTTGTTGCTTCTTCTCAATATGTTTCTAGATGTTGTTGGGTTTTTTATATTTTCAAGTAATGTCTAGGTTCAATGCCTCTCTGATGTTGGAGGAAAAGTTGAGAGACAAACTGTAATTGTATGAGCAAGACTCCATAAACCACAATCAATATGAATACATGTTTTGATAAATCACAATCAATGTGTATACATGTTTTGATTTATGAAGGCTACAGTGCCTTACCATTAACCCATTCATAAGTATAATGACAACAACAAGTTCATTCAATATGATTTCAAGGTAATTCTAAAATCTCTGGTCACATCAACCACAACTAGGCTGGTGAGTTAGTTTTATGTACAGTTTTTTTATTGCTTGGAATTTTTTCAGTTAAAATTTAGAAGAGTGGCTTGAATCACATGTATTGATTATTAAGAATGCATAATTTGAATATCATAGATATTTTTAAGAATAATGAAACCATTTTGTTATTTAAAAAATGCAAATTCAGTTATAAAACATTTCCATTCTAATCATTTTTTATAATTTTTAGATCTCATTATATTATCTATTTGATATTGTTGTAATGTGATATCTTCTCATGGCCATAGTTTAAGAGTTTAACTTATTTAATAGAAAAAATAAATTGATTAAAAATGAAATGTAGAAATAATATTTTTTTTTAGCTTTTCATTATAGAAGTGTTGGATGAATATATGCCCTTCAAATTGAAACTAAGGCTAGCCCTTCAAATTTGATCACTCCTCCCAACCAGCAATGCAATGGTGTACAACTTTATGAGTGATTTGTGTGATGCTTGTTGGGAACATAAAAGTAAACCGAATACTCCCAGAGGGCAGTGGTCCCCATTCAATTGCTTTTTCTTTTTCGAGAGGGTGAATACCTCTATTTGAGCATCTAGTCCGTGATTGGTGTCTAATATTGGCTTTTGAATGGACAATGGTGAATTATAGTCTACATGCATTCTGTACTTTTTTTCCTTCACGATGTATTAACCGACACGCAAAGAAGCAAGTTTGGGGAGGCACAATTGATGGCTATCACTACCACAACAACACTTGAATGTAAAACCCGTGGAAACTAGGCTGGAAAGGCAAAGTGAACATTTTATTTTATGGGCAGGTGATTGTTTAATGAATGATATATCAATGGTGAGGGATTTAATGTGTACATATACACCCATCCCTCTCAATGCCAGGTTGTTGGAGTCGTTTGGTAATTCTAATCAAACTTTTTATGGATCAATTTCTTAAACTAGCATTTGCAATTTAGGGCGAAAAGGGCTTGACCACAATGTTTTGGGTTTTTTTGGCCCTTGAATATATATACAAAAAAATTTGAAATGGAGATGAGCAGGCCCGTCTATGAAAACCATAGTGTTTGGAGCGGAAGAATAGGCCGGGCCCATCTATAAAAACCATAGCCTTTGGAGCAGAAGAACAAGCAGGCCCAACAACAAAATCATTAGTGGTTTGAGAGATCCCTGAGCAAAAAAACCTAATGACAACTCACAATGATCTTAGAGAATCAAAGCCATTGTGTTGTAAATCTTGTTCCACCCATTGTGTTTTAAATCAAATTGTAGAGATTGAAAATCTAATGTCTTCATCCAACAAAATATCAATAGTATAGACCTTACAATGCAAAATTGATATCAAAAGAGTGGATTCATAACAAAAAATATCGAGGAAATTGAGGATGTAGCTTAAAATTTTGTAGGAATGACGTTTAGGTTGTGAAAAGCTTGTTACTCCGAGCATAAATAACATAATTTGCTTTAATGCGTTGGAATTTATATGAAGCCTCCTTTTTCCAATCATCTACAAATGATATTATAATGTTAGGGATGTGTGGATTATATTCTAATAGCATATCCAAATGTCCTAGTTAGGGTGTTAAGTAATCAACGTGTTAGGTCCCTATACTACTAGTCTAGCCCCTTATTGTTGTTAGTTCAACCCCCTTATTGTATTGTTGTGCCCTAACAATATTATTGTTATGTAGGCTCTAATTATATTGTGACCTCTTAGACTCCTCTATATAGAAAGGAGGTATTGTCATTTGTATCATCCAATATTTTTTTCATTTGTGTAATGTAAAGGAAGTTGCCACCTCGAAGAAACTAATTTTGAAGTCATTGATCTATTTCTTCTTATATTATGTGAGTTGGTTGCATAACATTTGGTATGAGAGCTTTGGATTCTAGGATTTCGTTGCTTCAAACAAGTCATCGTGGCATTTTCACTATAAATTTTTTCTACGAACCTTCAGAAGCGGAAATAAAAACCTATTTAAGCCTAAATCTTGATGAACTTCAGGTTTGAATTTTAGATCTTTTCTCGTTATATTTTCGGAGATATGAGCTAAGGAAGTTACGGTTTTTGCAAGCTCCAGAATTCCATCTCAAACAGGCGACGTAGGGAAAATCATCATAACTTTCTCTCTCAACATCGGATTCAAATTTCGTAATACGCGACAGAAAGAAGACGAATTGTATTTGTTGGTATTGTTTTCAGGGACGAAGGTTGAAATAGTGGCACCTGGCACATCATACAAGTTTTCTTTATTGAACCAATTTATAATCAAGTCATTTTGGGATATTGGGCATAACTCTTTCTTGGGGAATCCAATCTCGATAAGACTTGTGGGGTTGGAATGAGGACTCAGAGGACTATCGCAGGACAAAACTTCAGAACTTGAAGATCCAAAATTACAGATTTACAGTCGTTTAAATATAGGGATCCTAAAAGCAAGAAAAAAATGACTTGAATCAAGAAAATAGAAATGCCTAGTAAGAAAAATTAGATGGTTGATTTGAAGAATGTGATTGAAGCTAAGATAAATGGTTTTATCTATGCCATGGAAGCTAATATCATGGTATAGAAGCATAATTGAAAGGAAACATGGAATATTTGAAGAAAGACAGGGAAGGTTTGAATGAAGATTGGACAAAGTTGCTACAAGAAAGGCTTCAAAACCATCAGGGTAATGTAATAGGGCTAAACCAGGAGGTGGCTTGATATTAGCAAGGATAGAATTATAGATTTTGTTGAACCTAACTGTAATCTTGAACTGATTCCCCTGGATTCCTCTTTAAATTCTCATAGTCTTCCAGTATCTACAAAAGGTTCTTCTTCACTTCCCACCTAGCCAAGAATAGTTGTTCAAACTATTGAAAATTAGATATACTTTTTGCTTGTAAAGTTCGAAACCATTTCTTAACTTCCCTTGACAGAGTTTGTGCAAAAATTTTGAGTTTAACATCCTCCTGATCTACCTCCTCTATATCAATAACATCATTTAGCATGTCTACATCATTAGGGGACTTTTGAGGTCTAAAATGGGCCTCCTGAGAAAAATGTACAACCAAAAAAACTTTATAAGAACCAATAAGATTCAAAATGATGATGTCAACCATGAGGGGTGATTCACCATTTTTGGAGTAAAAAAGTAAAAAGATTAAAAAATAATAAAATAATAAAACTATTTTTTCAACTCGTATTTTTGACTTATCTCCCTAAGGTTTTACTCAAATTTTGAGAGGGAGTACTTGTTGGATGAAAAATCTAATTCCTCATCCAAAGAGTGCCCATGTTGCATACTTTCGATGGACCCTGCTACACGAAAAATGAGAAATACACGAAAAAAATGTGATTGCAATCACGTTTTTCATGTCTTTCTCATTTTTCATGTAAAAGTATGCAATATGGGTACTCCTTGGATGAAAAATCAATTTTTTCATTCAACGAGTGTTCCTGCATGAAATTTGAGTAAACTCATAGGGAGATAAGTTGAAAATATGAGTTGAAAAAATAGTTTTTTCCTTTTTCCCTCTAAACCTTGATGATGTAATCTAATCTTATTTTATTTTTTCCACTATTATTTTATAATTTCCTTAGGAGGCCCATTTTAGACCCCAAAATTCCCCTAATGGCTGCTAAGTTGTGAGGAGTCTTGTATTATCAAATTGAAGTAAACGCTTAGAGCCATAATTCAAAGGTGTATCATGTAGAGGAGCTAGGAGATTGAGAGGGATATATCTAGTAGCCATTGTATAAGGTGGCTTTGAACTAATAACATGGGTATAGAATGCAGATGACAGAGGAAGTAAAACCGTTATTATAATAGTTGATGAAGTAGGTATAGTAGAACCAACAGGAGCATTTGAAATAAAACTATGTGGGATGAATAATGGAAGTGAATCCACTGGAGCAGAAATGATGGAACAAGATGCTTGAAGGTGGGAGATTTAGAAAAAATGGTTTGAATTTGTTGAACCAGATGTTCTAATTTATAAAATTGCAACCAAATCTCTTTATCTTCTTCTAAATTACTTCTTCTTTAAACAATACTAGGAGTAAAATGTTTTAGCTTTGTTTCATCAAGGACCATGTCTGACAAATTGGATTCTGATTTAGATCTAAATAAATTGTGTACAAATTTCAAATCTAACTGAATGACTTCAAAAGATTTTTCCTCTTTAGGAAAAGAAAGATATTTTTCTAAAAGAAAGGTCCCTGTTTCTTTTGCATATTTCATTTTCCTGAAGAATTTTCCAGGACTTGTCAAGACCTCTGGTGGATTTGGATTTGAATGGCTCCTTGTATGAATCCTTTTATACACTAGAATTTCCAATGAAATAACCTTAAATTGTACACTGTGG
The DNA here is from genome assembly GCA_000404065.3 of Pinus taeda. Taxonomy (NCBI): domain Eukaryota; kingdom Viridiplantae; phylum Streptophyta; class Pinopsida; order Pinales; family Pinaceae; genus Pinus; species Pinus taeda. The sequence continues at coordinate 17,304 of APFE030285309.1, forward strand.
AGTCTCCAGAGAAAAAATGTTAGTCACTAGTGTTATCCAACATCTTGTTTTCCCACAAAAGTAGATCTAATCCTTAAAACAATTCTGGGTAAGATGTAACATTTGAATCCCCAGTATGGCCGCCAAGACGTTTGCACTCAAAAATTATCTCTTGGTTGTGGGATAGAAGTTTCCAAGGTAACCTTTTCACTCAAACTTGTAGATTAAAGGCTAGCCCCTTCAATCCAGAGAGGGCTCTCTCTGAGTTTCACACTATGGCTAAAATTTTGGGATAGATTGTGTTGATCTAGGGTTTTGTTGGGCCTGGAAACAATAACTCATTGGGTGATTGAGTCAAATATCTAGCAATTTTAGGTAATTTACCAAGATGCTAGTTGTCTAATAAGGATTGTTAAAGGCAAGGTGGATAGATGGTCATATAACTTTTTCATTTATTGTAGATGAGTGAAGAAGAAGAAACATTGTCCACCACAATAGGGAATTCACAATGAATCCTATGGTGGATTTAGAGGATCAGAATGAGAACATTTGAAAACTTAACTCAAAGCATCAAGAAATAATGAATTCTGAACTAATTTAAATTTCCAAACGTTCAAAGGAAATGTAGTTATGAGATTATTGAAGGAGAAAATAAAAAACACATTGATACATACTAACATCCACTATCTCATGACTCTTTATATCACTTCTTAGAATCTACCAATCTTGGCAAATGAAAAATTTGAAGCATTCAAAACGCATAGACAGTGAAACTGTATTTTTTATAAAACCCAACTCTTTCTTCATATTCTTAATGCAATATATAGAAATTATAATAGAGTTAAGCTCCTTGAAGTATGGTATCAGTAATTACAAAATATTTACATAGTCTTTGAAAGTTTAACTGATCAAATTACAAAAATCCATATCCTCTGATCTATTCATATCACTAATCTAGTACATAATCCCTAGTCAAAACAAAGTACAAGGGTTGTTATACACTTCTGCTGCTAGCATCCTAGAAGAAGAATGAGCTATCTGCTACAATATAGGATGTGGATGAGTTTTTTGCTATACAAGTGTAAAATCTGAAGCTAAATTTGCATTCCCTCATTGTAGCCAACTTATGCATGAACCTAGAAATGATGCCAAAACTGTGTAATTGTTTACCCTCTTTACTGTTTTCTTTCCTCATGTTGAATTGTACTCCTCAGGCCACAAAAATATTTGATATCTTACCACAATATACTCAAAATTATTACTGCTTGATCATTGAACCATGGTAAACCAAAATGTTAAATATAGTAGGGTTTTGATGCAACAAAATTAGGGTTATTGTAACAAAATTAGTGTTTGCACTATACCTTGTCTCCTAGAGTCAACTGATCAATTCCCCATGTCCTCTGCAACTTCAGCAAGGATGCCCAACTTATCTTGACTCCTTGTCACCCTCTTAGCTGGCTTTGGTGAACTTTTATCAATTTTTAGGGTTTTGCTTTTTCCTTTCTCAGCGTACTCTGTTTTTCTTTGTCTTTTCTTACCTTCTGAAACCTACTCTATTTTTTTTCTTATTCATCAAGGATGATAATTGCCTCTCTTTATTCAGGATTCATATGGCCTTGAAGTTAAACCTAATCTTATCAGTAGGCCCATTGTGAGGCATCTTGCCAAAAAACCTTATTGCCTTAGCTTTCTTATCTTCTATTTTGATTTTTTATTTACCTTTTTTGTTCTTTGAAATTTCATGTTTTATTTCCTCCTCTTCTAAATTCCTTTATTGGCTTCTATTTCTTCCTTCATAAACCTCAACCTCAACTTCTCGCATTTTTACAGGGATCTCTTCATGTTTTTCAACCTAAGGTTAACTAGATTCTCCTTTAGTTTCATGGGCAACAACTCAAGGAGGAACTTTGTTTTGGCCTCTTTTTTATCTTCTAGGTATAGATGGTTTTGGGCTCCTTTGTCTAATTTTCCTTAATTGTTCCACTTGTTTATTTATCTCATGGGAATATAAAATCTTAATAATACTATGATGAAAAATATCATGAGCTTGTAATTCAAGTACCTTTCTTGCTTTAGTACACATCTTCAATAAATTTTGATGTAAGAATAAGGCAAATTCATTTTCCTAAAACCTACTAAGTGACAAAGCAATCTCATGTGGTATAGGTAAGATTTAGAATACCTACCCTCACAGGTGAAGAACAGTTGGATAATCCTGAGTGCAGTATACCATTGAGATTTTAGCTTGCTTTGTAGTACCCTTGCATCCCAACCTTGAGTTTGGCAATCTTCTTTCAGGAAGAAGTTCAAATCTACATTCAACAACCTTTGCTTCTTAAACGAAATTTCTCCCTCTGTTGGTAACCCTGTTGCTTCAACAATTGGCTCTTTGGTGACAGGGAACTATAATGTCCTAATCCTGGTTGTATTACCATCGAAAGAGAAGACGAGGTCATGGAACCAACTGAGGTTGTATCAATTAAATTGTTGAAAATTGGTTTCCAACCTCCACTTCTGAAAAGGTCGAGCATCTCAGGGTACACTTTGAAGTACATTCCATCGGGTTCAAACCTCTTCACATGGCCAAAACGACCCATTTTTCCAAAATCCAACACTTGTAACACCTTCACTGACCTTGCAATAACTCAACAGGGAACTGCAAAACAATTTACCTTTTTTCTACACTAGAAAACAATAATTCTAGGTTTGCTAGAAAACAGTTTTTGGGCAAAACAGAGAAAACTAGGGCTTAGTTATAAACAACTCAAATAGGCTCAAAACCCTTGGAAAATGTCACTTCAAGAAAATTTAGGACCATTATTTGACAAACCACCACTTAGACACTTAGAAATGATAGATTAAAGGGTCGAAAATCAAATTTTAATTTTGTTTAAAAGCGCTATGAAAAAATTTCGTAGCACCGCACTATGAAAATTTTTTGTAGTGTTGCACTATGAAAACATTTCATAGCATTACCCAATTTTTTTCTATAGTTCATATCATAATGTAAAACCATGGAAAATTTTAGGGGATAATATTCGTAGGTGGGCTAATTTTCCATGCTTTTTCCAAAAAATAGATTCACCAAGTTTCCATTTTCTCTAAAATTTATTCGCCCAAATTTTATAGTATAAAGTTATTTTAGCTTAAAAATCACTAAAATATTATAGATAATGATATGAAACCTTTAGAAATTTTAATATTTTTAGAAAAATATATCCAAACATTTTACACTTTGCATATGAAGGACTAGAAATATTCGCCAAGGTTTCTAAATATTAAGAAAAAATTCCGTAGCCATAAAACTTTTCATAAAATTAGGGTTATGCAAAAGGATGTAAATGACACATTTCCCTAGGTTTGAACATCCTTATGATGAACACAACACCCCCCTTTTAATGATTATGACTTACAAAAAATATGGACTAACATCCCTGACTTGACATGAATGTGTAAACCTGATGCTAAGGAGTCGAGTTACACCTTTTCTGGAATCGTAAAAACATCAAATGATGATGTAATCGTTGAACATGACGGGACTGAACCAATCCTTCTCAGGGTTCATTAAAATATTCATAGGGATTCATATGAAGGATGAACTTACATATCAAACATATGTTATCCCCCTCAAGCTTGTAAAAAATAAATAAGTACTAACCAAAAATGGTTGGGGAAATTGAGAAAAAAAGGTACTCGACCTATTAATGGTAGTTAGTCACTCTTGAACATGACACTCTTTCACTTCATCTCTGTGACTATTAGGTTGGGAAATCTACTTGTCCTTTTGGTTCATCATACCATATCAAAAGTCTTCATATTCGATTTAGGGTCAATTTTGCCAACTCCATTCACTATCGCTGATATGTTCAAGTGAATTCACTTAGTTGATATCTGCTACAATACTCTTAAGCCTTCATTCATGTCTATTGTTCTTGAACCAGTTCCACATTAACATCATTATGTCTCATGTAGTAATACCTGTTTCTTGTCATTGATGGGAGATACATCAAGGCCCTCCTATGATGGGTCACTTCTTGTTGACATCATTTCATTATCTAGGAAGTTAACTTAGAAACTCCCTTTGGTAGTTTGGTGCTTGCATACATCAATGGCAAGTTTCCTCGCTCTCTGCAACATGTTTTCGTCATTGTCCTTCGACCAAAAGATTTTGTGTGGTGTTCGACTTCAACTCATTCATTCACACCATATGGATTTTACTATGGTACCTTGAGAACCATCAACAGCATCGGTGGTTTCTCTTGTGTCTGTTAATGGCTTACATCATTGCCCAATAATCAGATGGTGTCTACCATGTTCTACTTGAACTCATTTATTTGCATGGTTAGACTCATATGTTGGACGAACGAGTGAACGAGATAGAAGACCACATATCTAGTTTCATCCATCCAGACCTTAATTTGAATATTAATACAAGATTACAACGTATGATGGTTATGATCATACAGATAGTCATCCAGGCATGTGTCCACTCTCTGTCATCAGTGGATGTGACTTCTTAATTAGTGTACATGTAATGTCAGCTTATGTGTTGAGTATGAGTATGCCTCCCTCAGTAAGGATATCATGATAAAAATGTATTGTAACAGATGATGGTCTCGACCGATTTTTCTTGATTTGGACTTGTCACAAGGTAAAGCACTTCAATCATTAGTTGTTGTTGAGACTTTGTACTTTAGGGTGCAATTTTCTATAAGCCATTTTGTCACATTTGGTTAATAGGTCTACAAACTGGATTAATCAATATCTGTGAACATGTTTTCATCATCACTTCACAAATCGCTAAGCATGACCTTTCCAAAAATTATGTGTTTCTAGGATTTATGGCTCAAAATCAATGCTTTTAGCCCTAGTGTACCCTATCCCTTTATCTACATGCGTTTAGCATAGGTTTCTCCCTTCTACACTAGCACTCATAAACACTTGTTGCTCCCTTCAATAGGTGTGTTGATTCTAGAAATTCAGGAAAATTAAAAATAATTCTAAGCTCCCCTTTCTAGAAGCTTCCAAGGGTTGTTTTAACAATTTACCATGAATAAGAAGCTTGAATCCTAACTGATCCTCCCTGCCTCTTATCCCTTGAGCTCATGCTCCCATCATATGTGGATCTCAAGCCCATTAAGGTAAATCCTAAATTATCATCCCTCTCCTATAAATTCACTGTCATCCATAGCATTAGGGTTGGCTTTTGGAGATTGATAGTGCCCCTATGTTGTTGCCTTGAACCTAAAGGAGTCATCATCTTCATGCATTAGGGTTGGGATTGAAGTGTGCTTTGTGACAAGGAAGGACAAGTCAACTTGGGGAGACTTCTACAAGATCAACGACCATTTATGGTCGCAAAATCTCTCCTATTTTTATTAATACAACGAGTATCTTTTTTTCCTAATTTCATGTTCAAGGAAAAATTTAAGGATGAAAAATTATCTTGAAGTTTAAAAACATTGGTGAATCTCACTAGTCCATAATATGCAAATTTTAAATTTTTTATTGATATATTTGTAAAATTATTCAAATATATAATGATTTTATATATAGTCTCTATATAATGTTGGTGATTTTTAAGGTAAAATAATTGTGTTGTAAAATTTGGGCGAATCATTTTTATAAAAAAATGAAAATTGGTGAATCTCTTTTGTGGAAAAATCATGTAAAATTAGCCCACCTGCGAATATTGGACCCTAAAATTTTCCATGGTCGTGTTATATTTTCACTCATGTATTTCAAGGCCTTGTTGATTCATTGAATATGAATGTTAGACTATTCTACTTGGTTTTTGTTGGGTCTCCAAAATGTCATCCACTTTCACCTTCATTTCCATCATTTTACCCTCATTCCGTAACTCTATAACCCCATAACCTTATATTAAGTAACCCTTTTCATCATTACATGGGTTTATCATTATTATTTTCCAAGTCATTGATTTTAAATATTATAATTGAATTTGTGATTAAATGCTAGGAAATTAACATATTTTCATATATATCTAAAAGTGTTATCACTTTTGTGATATTGTAGGCCTACTTGGATATTCTAAAGGGTCCTACTTGGCCACCCAACCACAAATTCGAATTTCAAATTCCAACTCATGAAGAATTGTGGAATAATTGTAGAAAATGTGGATCATTAACTATGCACATTCAAAGGAGAAGAATCATGGATGAGAGGATTTTGGAGATTAGTTGTAACCACAAGAGATAAATGTGGATTTAGGAGAGATCTAAGGATCTATAGTTATTGTATAGTTATCCTTAATTTTTGTATAAGTAAGAGTGGACCCTTCATACAAAGGGTTGTCAGTTGTCAATTGTAACTAGTTAGTGTTGTTGTTAGTGATAGTTGCTAGTTGGAGGTTCCAAGTTCCATCCATGTAATTTGTAAAGTGAGGATAAAGAATTATTGTGATATCTTGTAACTTCATCTTTATGAAATACATACTACCACTTTGATCTCCAAGATGTGATAGTTTGTTTAGTATGCTCGTTGAGGAATGGAGGGACACTATCAACCACAATTTTCATATCTTTCTACATATTGGTAACATAGTGTAGTTGCTTTATTTCATTTCTTTTCATGCAAGTGTGATTTCATTTATGTCAGCATGATTTACTTTCCAACAGGTGTGATTTCAATTATTCAAGTATGGTGGGATTTCAATTATGCAAGTGTGGTGTGATTTCAATTATGCAAGTGTGGTGTGGTTTCAATTCTGCAAGTGTGATTTCAATTCCAAGCATGTGTTATTTCCTTTATGCAAGTGTGATTTCAATTTCTTTATATTTGGTTTGGTTTGATTCGAATTATATTGATTTATTTTTTTTTTAATTTGTTTTAATTGCATTAGATTAATCTAATCTAAAAGATAACCACTTAGTACATTTAGTACAGGTATACCTCATTAGTTTACGGAACCCCGGGCAAAAAAATTAAATGACAAGGATTTAACTAACAATTAAATCACCCAGCATATTTTGTGGATCATTTGCTTGTTTTATTCATGTGTGCAGGTTTTGATTATAGCACTTGGAGCTACAATTTGACCCTACATGCAAGGAGGAAAGGAAAACTTGCATTTCTATAAGGAGGGAACTCAAGTCTTTCATTTCTTCAATGGATAAAAATTTTGCATTAAACCTAATTGGTAGGGACCATAGGATCTTTTGAGTGACCACTTCATCTTCGAGCTTGTCATCTATACCTTTGATCATGTTTGCAACTTTCCCAACTCTAAGGAATTATTCTCCAATATTTTCATCCTCTCTCATTTTCAAGCTCTCGAACCTCATTCTATAGGTTTCAAACTTGTCCTTCTTCAATTTTTCGTTTTCTTCATAAGCTCTATTCTAAAGCTTTTCCTGGACATCCTTTTCTAACTTGCAGTGCATTAGCTTAATGAGCTCTTTCTCATTGAGTCTAGACATAATGGCATTTTTGGCCTTCACATTATCAGGATCTATAGGAATAGTAACAGAAACTGTATAAATTGACACAATAGTTGCCTAGACATCAACACCCAAATTGATTAGATATGCCTCCATATTTAGTTTCCATACAACATAGTTTTCTCCATCAAAAATAGGAACTTTGGATTCTTGAGAGGCCATGATCACCTTTTGGTCTCCTTCTAGCGGTTAAGATACACTTGGACGAGTTGGCTCTGATACCAATTGATGGGATCAAGCAATACTGAGAGGGGGGTGAATCAGTATTGTATAAACATTAAACAATAGTATGGCTTTCTAAAATTTAATGTAATGGATGAAAAGATACAACAATGATAGCACAAACATCACAACACAAGAACACCAATATATTAGGTGGAAACCCTCTAGAGGAATAAAACCAATGTACTACTTTGATTCTTCTCTTATGTTATTTATCAATCTTCTCTTTGGCATTGATATGCTAGCCCCAACTAGCTAGGACCAACCACTCCTCTATATAGATTTTGTTGGCCACTTTCAATAATTTAACAAGCCCCCACTTGCTTAAGGCCTCAACCATTGCAATTATAATTCTAAAAAATATATGCAAATACAAGGAAAATATATGTCTAGATTGATAGAAGAAACAACATATATCAAATACTTATAAAGTTTGTAAAATCCGCTTTAGTTACCTCTTTCAAATTCCTTAGTAAAATATGTATGATGGAGACAACTCTTTAGCACTTTCTTCACATCTTGCATAAAACACTGATTGAAACATGCACAAATATATCTAAAATAATTTTGACCTTCTTCAACAAGCTTCTACATGCATTGTAAAGAAACATCCTCTCACAATTTTCTCTCAATGCATTACAATTCCTCACACTCTCTATAGAGAAAACCTCTCCTTTACAAATATTTCTCATATAAATAATTTTATGGAATGATTAAACAATAACTACATAAAGAAATGGAGAATCAATCACCTATGTTCATGCACTATTGATCTGGTTTGGTATAATGAATATTTCTCTTTGACTTGATCCACCATAATATTCAATGAATGAAAAATATTTTCAAACTTAACCATGCATTTTTTATGACCTCTAAAGCACACAAGCATATTGGAGTGATTACCGCAGTACATCACTACGAAAAAATACCATGGTTTTTTTGTGCATGGGATTGTATATGCACTTCTACTTAAGGATAGTCACATATGTACATGTTATGCTCACTCAAGAATCACATATATTTTGGTGTACACAAAGTTCAAAATTTTAACATCACCAAGAACAACAGCTCAACTTCAGACCATTAGCACCAACTCTCAATACAATGATGAAGCATAAAACCAATTTACATCGATTGTACACAAGCCACATTACACCATTTATTTCTTGTTGACATTAATGCCAACACTACAAAAAATTTTCCATAGTCTTAACCTTCCATCTCGGGGCATGAAACAACATTCTCAATATATATTTACCAAACCCATAAATTATGTTGTGATAATTCCTTAAGATATATGATCTAGGACTTACAATAGTTGATAATAATTTCTTTAAGCATGCCTAATAAATTCACTAGTTTATTCATGAGTATTCTATTCTTAAGAATTACAATTCATAATTCATATATTCACAACACTAAATAATAAGATATGAAAATGGAATCAATACTTATATGTATGAGTATATATAATATTTACTTCATGAGGCATCTACTTTCCTATCACTAGTTACATACTCAGTACCCTCCATCGGCCAAGGTTCCAAACCAAAATGACCTCCAACCTAGGATTCATGCCCCGCCATTAGCCTACACCTAAGTGGTGCACCCTTTCACCACACTCACTGCTCCCTTAGGTGTCCTGCCAGGGTGGCTCACTACCAAATAGGGATGTTCCAAAGATTGTGTCTCTAGGAGTCCCTACTTATTTTTTGGGGTCTTTAGGTACCCTCCATGCCCTTAAACATTCCTCTTTACTCTCCAACATATAAAAGATTCAATTAAATCAAGTCTTTATTATCATAATCACCCTTCCAAGCTAAGGAATCCCCTTCACTGACCAATAGTCACTCAGGTGATCCATCTTGCCAAGTTTTTCACATAAAATAAAATGGCAGACCTATAAGGCTTGTGCTCCATATAGTTGTTGTCCTGAACAACCGCATCATTAGCAACACAACAACCATGCTTATCTTCATATATCAACTATAACATAAATATTATAGAATTTCCCTATTAATTAGCATACAATCACCTAACACATATTCATATATCACAGACATATGTGCCCATACAACACACAATATTATACATCACATTTAATATTTTATGACAAAGAAGAAAGATGAAGGTTAAAGATATTCTCCTACTCAATTTTCCTACATATCATGGAATCAAGAGCATGTTATCCTCTTATGGTCTTTCCCATTAGTCATTTATATTTTACCAGCCACATGTGTCTTATATTACTATTTATAGCATAGTTGTACCTACATATATTGTCATGTTATATTGGATGCCATTTTCCAATTCCATACTATTTGAAACCTTGTCAGTATTACCTTGACATATATAACCATATTGATTATTATTACAATATTAATTCAGTGCCATCATTATAAAATTTTATATTAGTCACTGTCCGTTCTCCCTTATCTAGTATACTAGTAACTAAACCCAAAACCACGCTTGAATGGTTATAGTCCTATTCAAAATCATAATGATCCTATTGTAATCCTATACGTTTCGAATAATTTTTATTTTAAAATTCCTACCCAAATTTAAATTATGGGTTTACCAATGTGTTCTACTATTCAATAGCTCTCTATTGACTACTCACTTATCAAATTCTAATAATTACACTAAAATTTATGTCCTTTAGAAGTTTTAATTGGACTCAAATGATTATTTTCCAAACTTTGTTTCCTTCTTATGCAATTTTCTTAACAAATATCATCCAATTAAAAATTCTAGTTTTTCAAAAATATCCTCCTCATCAATAGGTTTCTATTGACTATCTATTTGCATCATTCTAATATTCGGGCATAAAAGTATGCCCTTTGGAATTCTACAGCTTGTTAGGCCATTTTTATTCCTTTAAGACTCTTATAACTTTTCTTTTAATTTTTTCATAAATTTTTGTTGGAAATAATACTGAGAGGGGGGGTGAATCAGTATTATTAAGTCAATTAATTTTCTTTTCACACCCAGATCATATATGCTACTTCAGTTAGTGCAAACCGCGTATATACGCAACTACAGACAAGGAAACCAACGTATACCATGCAGACTTATAATTTAATTAATTCTATAGATGTTGATCATTAATCTGTGCATCATATAAGCAGTAACCAGGAACAGTAAAATAGATTAGAAGACAATCACACACAAGAACACAAGATATAAGGTGGAAACCCAATGTGGGTGAAAACCACCTACTACAATCTGTCTCTTTCTTCTTTCAATTAGAAACTTCTTTTCACAAAGATTCTGTACTGGTGCAGTCCTTTACCAGTACGTAGGCTACAACCTGCAGAGGGCTACAACTCTCTCTCGTTCTCCAGCTTCTCCTGGAAGGGAGCTACAACCCCCTTTAGTTCTTGTACTAGCGGATGTACTAGTACGTAGGTTACTACTTGTAGAAGGCTTCAACCTTCTCTTTCTTCAAGGACCACGTTTCATCAATTTTCAGACTGGATCCATGAGCAACATCAATCATACATCAAGTATATCTGCAATAATCAATCTCTTTTGTACAACCCAATATAGAATCAACCAAATACTTCTCAGAATGCTATAACCAGAAAACAGTAATAGTAACAAGACATCGAATCTGAACCCAGAACACTGCAGCAATAACCGGAAGCAACTAAAGCATATTTCATGAAACACACGCTACTTTGCTATGCTGAAGCCGGCGTACATACACACCTGTATCACTGCCAACCTGCATATACGCTTCTGTGACTTACTGAACCTGCGTGTATATGCGTCTTTGCTGTGCCGAACCTGCGTACAGATCTATGAAAGACAGATTTCCCTTTTCAAGTATTCAAGCATTAATTATACCCAAATTTTCAAATTCATAGATCAATTCATGCATCAAATACAATAGATCACAATCAAACAAAGATACTACTATTCAAACTTTGAGATTTGACCCATGAATAGAACTTATCCATCTTATAGTGTTCAGGTTCCTCCTTGATTCACATCCAGCAATGCACCATAACCAATCACCAGTGTTCCAGATCTTTCTCTTCTTAATATATTCAATTCTTCAATCGATGCCTTTTCCAAATGGCCTCCTTCCCCTTTTACAAACTGGCCTTACTCAAACCATGGTCCAAAACCATGAAAAACCAAAACTAGGGACCCAATACCTGGGTTCAATACTTTAGAAGCAATACCACGGACCAAAACCATAGGTTAAAATATGTCGGACTAAATACCATGAACAAAATATAACCTTTCCCACATGTATGCGCTTTTGTCTGCATGAAAGTGCGTGTATACGCATACGCGTCTTTGGAACGTCTAAACTGCGTGTATACGCGGCTTGGTCAAGATTAACCTGTGTATATATATTTTCCTTCATTCTGAGAGCCTGAATTGAGATCTGTCACCAGAGTGAGTTGCCATCAAGGACAACACCTGTGTCATAGCGCCAAACCTGTGTCATAATGCCAACAATCTCCCCCTTTCGACTTGATGGCAACCCCAAGATCCTCAAAGTCATTCTCCCCCTTTGTCATCAAGGGCAAAGGGTTATGCTCCCCCTGAGTACATGCTGAAATCTCTGCTCTGTTGTGCTGGCCATGCTCCCCCTGACTGTAGGCAAGATCTGAAAAAAGATGTTATTCAAGAAGAACAATGACATATACATCATAAAAAGACCTTCCTATCAAAAGACTCTAGTCACCCAACCAAGTGGGGATCATCCACCCAAACAAGTGAGGATACATCAGAAGTTTACATATGACGACCAAGTACATTACATCATTCATCCCAGGCATAGTGCGGAAACCAAAATAGGCCATTACATGACCTTGAAAATAAAAGATATACATGACATAGAGACGAAAAATTTAGAACAAGACTATAAAAGTCACCAATAACCAATATCAGCAGCATTTTTCAATCACTATTCAGAGCAACAACCATGTTCTCCTTTTGTTCTCCTTCTGCCCTTATCCACCTGAAACCAAAACAGCTTGTGTACACGAACCAAGAGATTCTAAGGTAATTCCAACAATGCTTTATTAGAAGTATATCTGCTCCCCCTGAACCTGTGCCAGATGGTCTCTGTGAGACCTATATCAGACTCTCTTCAACCAGAGTCAGTGTCCACTGATTTCCTTCAAACCACCATATACGCAACTGTATCTGCATAAATTGGCATATGTACGTGGATCCTCCTCATGCAACTAACGTACAACCACATTTCTCTGAGACAGACAGGTTTCAACAGCAAGATGATGCATCAACTACCCCCAGCTTCTGTCTGAGGTATTCAAATTTCTCCCTGGGCAGTGGTTTGGTGAGTATATCAGTAACTTGTTCTTTAGATGGAACATACTCCAATTTAACCTTTTGTTCAAGCACTTGTTCCTGGAGAAAATGATACTTGATAGGAATGTGCTTAGTCTTTGAATGCATGATAGGATTCTTTGAAATGTTGATTGCACTTGTATTTTCACAAAAAATGGAAATGGGTGGAGTGCAAGTGATTTGAAGATATTGCAATGTTTACATCATCCAAAGGAGTTGTGTGCAGCAAGATGCAGCAGCTACATATTCTGCTTCAGCTGTAGACAATGCAATGGAACTTTGTTTCTTGCTGAACCATGATACTAGTCTAGGACCCATGAAGAATGCACCACCACTAGTGATTTTCCTGTCATCCACGCTACCTACCCAATCTGCATCTGTATATGCATGAGGCGTGAGATCTGTATCTCTCGGATACCATAAACCATAGTTTTGAGTCCCTTGAAGATATTTGAAAATTCTCTTTACTGCCTGAAGATGAGTTTCCTTTGGATTTGCCTGAAACCTTCCAACTATCCCTACTGCATGCATAATGTCTGGTCGGGTACCTGTTAGATAGAGTAGACTACCAACCATGGATCTATAGGTTGGTTGATGTACAACTGTTGATTCATCATTCGCGCTGAGGCTGCATCCTGTTACCGTAGGAGTACATACTGGTTTTGAATCCTCCATCCCATATTTCTTCAAGATTTGCTTGAGATAATTGGTTTGTGATAGAAATATACCGTCTTTATTTTGTTGAACTTATAAACCAAGAAAATATGTGAGCTCACCAAGCAAGGACATTTCAAATTCTTTCTGCATCACCAAAGCAAAGTTTTGACTCATGGATTATTCATTACTGCCAAAGATGATATCATCAACATATACAACAAGTATTAGCATTTTATCATTGTCAATTTTTATATATAGATTGTTGTCTGTTGACCCTTTTACAAAACCTTATTGATGAAGGTATTCATCCAACTGAAAATACCAAGCCCTTGGAGCCTGTTTAAGGCCATCAAGATCCTTTTTGAGTTTGCATACAAGATTTAGATCATTTCCAAGGATAAACCCATCTGGTTGCTCAATGTATACCTCTTCATTCAAATCTCCATTCAGAAATGCAGATTTTACATCCATATGAAATAATTTGAACTTCTGAAAGCTAGAGAGAGCAAGGAACATTCTTATAGCCTCAAGTCTAGCAACTGGTGCAAAGGTTTCTTCAAAGTCTATGCCTTCTTGTTGCACATATCCTTTACAAACAAGTCTTGCCTTGTTTCTAACCACCTCTCCATTTTCATTCAGCTTATTTTTGAAAATCCACTTTGTCCCAATGACATTCTTATCTTTTGGTCTAGGAACCAGCTCCCAAGTGTTATTTCTTTCAATATGTTCTAGTTCTTCGTCCATGGCCTTGACCCAGCATTCATCTTGGCATGCCTCTTTTACATTTTGTGGTTCGATAGAGGAGAGGAATCCTAGATAGCTTGAAGCTTCTAAAATGGTTCTCCTTGTTTGTACACCTGCCTCTTTCTGCCCCAAGATTTGAGTTTCTGGATGATTCTTCTGAACATACCTGGATGGAGTCTTTTCCTCTATTCTTATTTGTTCTTCTGGTGCCTCATGGGTTTCTTCTTCATCATGAATCTGATCTGATGTTGAAGGATAGTCCTCATCATCTTCAAAAGCTTCAGATCTTACCTGCCTAGGAGTATTTCCTTCCTCATCAATCACTACATCAATACTTTCAATAATTTTTCCAAGTCTTTTATTGTAGCACTTATATGCTTTGCTGTGAGGAGAGTAACCAAGAAGAATGCCTTCATCATCTCTAGGTTCAAACTTGCCAAGATTTTCATCAGTCCTTTTAATGTAGCATTTGCTTCCAAACTTTTGAAGTATTTTACCGTGGGAATCTTACCATACCAAAGCTCATGAGGAGTTTGAGTGTTGTTTACCCGGATATTTGTCTTGTTGAGAATAGTAACTGCAGCAAATGCGGCTTCACCCTAGAAGGTTGCGGGAGTTCCAGATTCATCAAGCATAGCACGAGCCATTTGTTGAACCGTTCTGTTCATCCTTTCCACTACATTTTGTTGAGGATTCCTTGCAGCAGAAAATGCCCCTCTTATTCCATGTTCTTCACAAAAGTCGAAAAATTCATCTGAGGTAAATTCCCCTCCTTGGTCAAACCTGAGGCATTTGATTTTGCGATTTGTTTCGTTTTCCACCAAAGCTTTGAATGATTTGAACTTTTCGAAAGCTTCATCTTTATGCTTCAAAAGTCCTAACCAACACATCTTGGAAAAATCATCAATGAATAATATAAAGTATTCTTCTCCTCTAGGTGACTTTGTCCTAGTTGGACCACATATATCAGTATGGACAAGTTCAAGTGGCCTGCTAGTTGATCCTTCCTTTTAAGGAAAAGTAGCTCTGGTTTGTTTACCAAACTGACATGATTTGCATATTGGATTGTCTGGAATTCTAATGTCAAGAAGATCATGAACCACCTGATATCTTCATGCTTTCCTTATCTGAGAGAAGCTAAGATGCCCCAATATCCTTTGCCATAGCCAGTGTTCATCATTCTTTCTTAGATAGCATTGATGTTGTCCTTCCTTGAATATGTACAAATTATTTGGAGTTCTTATGCCTTTGATCACTGTTTTTCCTGTATCAAGCTCACGAACAATGCATCCATTTGATCGAAATACTACCTCAGTTCCTTGATGGCACATTTGACTGACACTCAATAGATATGCTTTAAGCCATCAACATACATAACATTTCCAACCTTGACCTTTTCTTTCAACTGAACAGAACCTTTACCTTTTATAAATGCAGGGGTGTCATTTCCAAATGAGACCTTCTTCTCCTTTTCTAAGGCACTATAGGACTGAAGTTTTTCTTTATCGCGTGTCATATGTTTCGAACATCCACTGTTGATGTACCATTTATTTTCCTGCCCTTCCGCATATAAGGCTATACCACATCTTTCTGGTTGCGGTTCTTTCATTCTCCATGTTTTGGCACTTGAGGCTTGTTCCTTCTGAGTTGTCTGTCGAAACCTGCTCCTGCATTTAGAATCTTCATGACCGAAGTTGTTACAAATAGAACATTCTATTTCATTTTCAAGAGTAGAAAAGTTATTGTAGGTCATTTTCATGATCCCAGTCATACTTCTTTGTTTTTGAGCTTCTTTAGTCATGATGGTCTTATATGCAACACATTGAGCAGCTTTGTGACCAAAGTTATGGAAAGAGAAACATTGACCATTGAAGAAATTTCTGCGATTATCAAACCTACCGATCGAATGATTGTAGTTTCCATAGTCATCCCTTCTTGAGGTAAATTGAGTGATTTACCTATGGTTGGTTGTAGCTTTTGTTCATCCTTGAAGTAGATTTCCCTGATTTACCTGGTGATCTGTATTATGCTTTTGCTGTCAACTGTCAACCCATGCATTTCCCTTGGCAGCATCAAGATAACTTTTGGAGGTGGATGGCTTTTGTGCTTGCTTCTGAGCTTGAGATTCTTCTTCAGTATATCCAATACCTGTCTTGATTAAAGGAGAACGCTGCACTTTGATAATCTCATATAAAGTTTCAGAACCTTTAGAAAATTTAAGATTAAGAGCTTTTGTTTTCTCAATATCTTTTCTAAGCCCCACAATTTCACATTCTAACTTTTCATTATGTTTTTCCCTTTCAGCAAGTTGACATGTTAGAGAGTCTATAATCCTATTCTTTTCTTCTAAACAAATTTTAAGTTTAGAAATTTCTTCATAAGGTCCTTTTCATCTATAGCATCCAAGAAGTCATCATCTTCAAAAGCCATCATGAGTCTATTATCATTACCTTGTTCATCTTCATCACTAATTGAAAATCCATCACTATCTTCATGCGTATAATAGCTCTTCTTACTTACATACAGTTTTCTGTTCCATCTGACAGGCTCCTTACCTTTTTCTAGTTTATCTTTATGAGGACACTTTGCAGCATAGTGACCAACTCTTCCACAAGCAAAGCATTTGAAAGTCAGATTACCTTTGAATCTTCCAGTTCCCCGCTGAAGGTTCTTGACAAAGTTTGATTCTTCTTCTTGAGACAAATATTCGGACCCATCATAATCTCCTTTTCCTGAGGCTTTGAATGCGGCTTCTCTTCTGTCTGATGGTACCCCTTTTCTCATTTTGTAGGCAGTTAGAATTCCGTGCAGCTGTGACATGGTAAGCTTTTGTAGATTCTCCTTTTCTTCAATAGTAGAAACTTTTGAATGAAACTTAGGAGACAAAGATCTTAGAACTTTTTCCACCAAAACAACTTCCTTTATTTCTTCACCCAGGTTTTTCATACAATTTACAATCTCATCTATACGTAGAAAATAGTTAGCCTCACTTTCATCATGTACATTCTGAGACTTTCATATTGAATTCTAAGAATTTGCAGTTTTGCTCGTTTTACCTGATCATCTCCTTCATCACTCAGAACGATCTTGTCCCATATTTCTTTTGCGGTTTTGAGCTGCATAATCTTGACGAATTCAGATTGAGATAGACTCCCTAATAGAGTATTGACAGCCTTTGCATTCATTTCATACTGCTTCTTTTCGGTCGCATCTATAGGAGGTGTTGATGGAAATGTGTATCTTGTTTCTATAATATCCCAAACTTCTGTACCAAGAGATTGAAGATAGGCTATGGTCCTTACCTTCCAATAGACAAAGTTGGTCTCGTCAAAAATCGGTGGCCTGATGGATGCCTCTCTCTCGTAGTTGCTCATGATGATAGATCTTTCTTCAAGCGGTCAAGCTTCTTCTGAAGAACCTGCTCCAATAGCAATTGTTGGAAATAATACTGAGAGGGGGGGTGAATCAGTATTATTAAGTCAATTAATTTTCTTTTCACACCCAGATCATATACGCTACTTCAGTTAGTGCAAACCGCGTATATACGCAACTACAGACAAGGAAACCAGCGTATACCATGCAGACTTATAATTTAATTAATTCTACAGATGTTGATCATTAATCTGTGCATCATATAAGCAGTAACCATGAACAGTAAAACAGATCAGAAGACAATCACACACAAGAACACAAGATATAAGGTGGAAACCTAATGTGGGTGAAAACCACCTGCTGCAATATGTCTCTTTCTTCTTTCAATTAGAAACTTCTTTTCACAAAGATTATGTATTGGTGCAGTCCTTTACTAGTACGCAGCTACAACCTGTAGAGGGCTACAACCCTCTCTCGTTCTCCAGCTTCTCCTGGAAGGGAGCTACAACCCCCTTTAGTTCTTGTACTAGCAGATGTACTAGTATGCAGGTTGCTACCTGCAGAAGGCTTCAACCTTCTCTTTCTTCAGGGACCACGTTTCATCAATTTTCAGACTGGATCCATGAGCAACATCAATCATACATCAAGTATATCTGCAATAATCAATCTCCTTTGTACAACCCAATATAGAATCAACCAAATACTTCTCAGAATGTTGTAACCAAAAAATAGCAATAGGAACCAGACATCAAATCTGAACCTAGAACACTGCAGCAATAATTGGAAGCAACTAAAGCATATTTCATGAAACACACGCTACTTTGCTATGCTGAAACTGGCGTACATACGCATCTGTATCACTGCCAACCTGTGTATACACTTCTGTGTGACTTACTGAACTTGCGTGTATATGTGTCTTTGATGCGCCGAACCTGCGTACAGATCTATGAAAGACAGATTTCCCTTTTCATGTATTCAAGCATTAATTATACCCAGATTTTCAAATTCATAGATCAATTCATACGTCAAATACAATAGATCAGAATCACAGAAAGATACTACTATTCAAACTTTGAGATTTGACCCATCAATAGAACTTATCCATCTTGCAGTGTTTAGGTTCCTCCTTGATTCAGATCCAGCAATGCACCATAACCAATCACCAGTGTTCCAGATCTTGCTCTTCTTAAGATATTCAATTCTTCAATCGATGCCTTTGCCAAATGGCCTCCTTCCCCTTTTATAGATTGGCCTTACTCAAACCATGGTCCAAAACCATGAAAAACCAAAACTAGGGACCCATTACTTGGGTTCAATACTTTAGAAGCAATACCACGGACCAAAGCCACAGGTTCAAATATGTCGAACTAAATAGTACCATGAACCAAATATAACCTTTCCCACATGTACGCGCTTTTGTCTGCATGAAAGTGCATGTATACGCATACGCATCTTTGGAACGTCTAACCCGCGTGTATACGCGGTTTGGTCAAGATTAACCTGCGTATATATATTTTCCTTCATTCTGAGAGCCTGAATTGAGATCTGTCACCAGAGTGAGTTGCCATCAAGGACAACACCTGTGTCATAGTGCCAAACCTGTGTCATAATGCCAACAATTTTATCCTCAATTCACAATTATTGGTGGATGGTTGTAATATTCTCAAAATTATTTTTCCTTTGTCTAGTCAAATGTCAAATTCTGACTTTTGGGCTAAAGGTTATGTCCTTGTGAAGTTTAGCTTGATTTTCTCAATTCCTTCTATAACTAAAATTCAATTTTTGTCCTCTCAATAAGATTTTAATTGTTTTTGTACCAACTGATAACTACATATGCTTTTGCACACTGAGTCCTTTTCCTGCTTCTGGTATTCTCCTTGTTCTACTCAAATTTCTTCTACTTCCTAATTGGAGGTGAATTGATTTCTTAACCATTTTTTCGACATGGCTAGAATGCTAGACACTTCTCCAACCATGGGTCCCCTTTTTATTTTAAATTGTGTGTGCGTATATATATATATATATATATATCCATTGCACAATATAGACACAAAGGCACATAGGCTCACCATATAAATCTAACTGACCAACCTAACCATTATATACATCTGGCTCACTAGCCTAATAATAGAGTACATGTATTTGCATCACCTTATATGGGTAGGGGTATTACATTCCTCATGATTTACCATTAAGATGGTCCAAGTTTCACTATTTGAAACCTCAAAAGAATAAAGTTAATTAAAAAATGCCAAACTAGCTTGTTTGAGACTAATTTTAGGAGCATTCAAGAACTTAGAATTCCTTAGAGAATATATCCAAATTTAAAGCAAACCAAGATCTGTTTGAGCCTTATTTAAGGATCATTAAAAAACCATAAATTCCTTGGAACATATCTCTTAAAATATAACAAAGAAAAATCTAAAATTTGAACCAAATATTTCCCAAAATGTTTTCTAAATATTATCCAAGTTTCACCATTTGAAACCTCCTGGAAGAAAGTTTTAGCAAAAATTCCACGCTCACTTATTTGAAGTAGCACATCTCTAGGATCGTGAGCTCATATACCAAATTTTATGAACCTTTCACCTCAAAAATTATAAGAAACCAAAAATTACCTTCTTCTACAAGGGGGGAACCTACTTTTACAATGAATAAAATGTAGAAGATAATATTTAATAATTTTAAGACTAGGTCTCCTTAATGTGTGTGTGTGTGTGTGGGAGACAATAAGTACAATAATAATAAAATGTAATCACTCAATATCTAGGGCTTAATAAGCAGTTTTAGAGTTAAGATGGAGCTTATATAGGTTTTAACATATTTATTATTCTCTTAAAAAAAGATTAAAGAAAAATTATGGATAAAGGGGAGAAGAATATGAATGAAGAGAATGGAAAAATGGAAAGGAAGATGAATGAAAACAAAGAAGAAATACAAAAATCCATGAGTACCATGGAAAATATTTTCATTAAGAGTGAAATATGGACCAATCATTTGAGATTAGAAAACAAACCCAAGTGTTACACAAAAATATCGTCACCTTGATTATTTGCAGTCAGTATGGGTCTATCATCACCTGTACTGTCCTCCTAAGCAAGTGTCATACCTCAGCTCTTCAAAATAAGCTTTGGAAATGAGAGAAACACATCAAAAAACAATGTAACTCTGGTTCCGCACTTTCTCTCACTTTTTCCTGCGGGCCCGCACCCTTTGTTCATATTACCTACGTACTTATACGCTCTATCTGTAAAGGGGAGGGTGCATACCCCTGTGAAAGTCAAAAGGTGCAATTTTTATCTTAACAAA
This sequence comes from Pinus taeda, assembly GCA_000404065.3. Classification (NCBI taxonomy): domain Eukaryota; kingdom Viridiplantae; phylum Streptophyta; class Pinopsida; order Pinales; family Pinaceae; genus Pinus; species Pinus taeda. The sequence continues at coordinate 38,381 of APFE030285309.1, forward strand.
CTCACTTTGGGTTAATTCTAGATGATTCTAGAAGGAATTTTGACGTGGATTGTTCACTCCAAGGTGGTTCATGCATCCCAAAAAGAAGGAGCTAATCCCTTGTTAGCAGGAGCTATCCCTTTGAAGGAGGATTTTATCCCTTTGAAGGAGGACCTAGTAACTTCCCTCCATTGCACTATAAATTGAGGCATTGAGTTAGTTGCTAGAGAGGTTAGAAGTTGAACATTTTTGAGGGTAAATGCTGGTTTAATCAAGACTTCCTATTTGATCTTAAGAGGAGAGATCACATACCTTTTTGGCTTCATTGGGGAGTGAGTGAAGCTTGTCAAAGTAGAGGAGACTTCTTGTTGGACCCTGGGAGGAGCTTGTACAGCGTCAAGGCAAAGGTTGTAAAGTTCTTCTTCTTTTCAATTAATACAATCAAGCTCATTTTTCTCAACAAGTATCTCATGTTATTTGTTTCATGGACTCCTTGAATTTCATGTTAAATATGTTTTATAATATTGGTTATTTAGGTGCTATTTAATCGTTTGCCTTGTTTGTGTTTGCAGGTTTGCGACAAAGGAACTTTGGATCAAAGGAGCAAATGCATCCCCAAACTTGCGTTGGATATAAGGTAGGCCTTAAACTCACTTGTTTGCCATTATTTATAAAAGCACATTTAGAGAAAGATAGTGTCTGGTTGGTTTGCTTGTCATTAGGTCTTCTTTAGATTCTAGGAAGGTCTATCTTGTCCGCAAGATCGACTTATTCCGCGTGACACCAAGATTATATTATTGATGTCATTCGAGTAATCTTTGCAATGTTGTAATGTTTGCAATATTGGTAAACCAAGTATGTTACATGGATGGCCATAAGAAGTAAGACATTGTGCAAGTGATAACCTGTGACAACATCACTTAACATGCAATGTGTCATTTCTGCCTTTTTTGAGAATGTTGAGTAGAAAAGAGACTATAGAAATCAACCTCCAAAAGAGAGAAAATCCACCCATTATGTTAATGGATCATGACTTCTATTAGACCAAAAGTATCTCTTTATGGGGAGGTATGATCTAGGAGGATTTTGAGAATCAACAATTCAAGTTGGTCTCAACTTCTACTAAAGTTATCCACACAATGAAGAGCATGTAAGCATTTTTCTGACACCATTTTAATGAATTAAGGATGAATTCAAATGAGAAAAATATGGCTAATTGAAGTCTTGAGCAAAAGGGGAAAATGATAAAATGAAATGATTAATACTTATTTTGAGCTTAGGTGCTTTCTGTATTATTGTATTTGTCATTATCATTTATGATAGGAAATTAATATAAATGTGAAAACTATGTAGCATTTGGTGCAAAAGTTGCCTAGCATTGTATAGTTTCCTAGTCTCAAAGTAGAGAGATATTCATGGATTTCTTTCCTAGTCTCAAAGGATAGTTAAGATGAATTGTAGAGAGATGTGATCTTCAAGGAAATTTGAGATTATCTTAGAAGGTTGATATTCTCATGGGCATGGTTAATATTTTTTCTCAAACCAATACTTTGAATAGTGTCCTATCTAAATTTTCGGGATCTTGAGAGTTATTCTCTTCTTGATATGGTGAAGCAATTCTCAAATGAAGAATTATTCAAATCCTCTATAGAGAGGGGAGAATAGGTTTGGACTCATTAAGCCCTTCGAATAGGCTTGGATTTATTGAGCCCTTCAAATAAGAGAAGAAACAAGTTATATGCTTGCTTGTGGATTCATTTTCCCTTTGAAAAAAGACTCAAGAAATTGCAAGCTCTCTTGGATTGTTAGTTCTTTGTAAAGGAAACTCAACAAGTTGTAAATTTGCTTGTGAATCTTTACCCTTTTTGTAAATTGAAATGCCTTATTTTGAAGGAAAATAAATAAAACTAGTTTATGAATTGAAATGGAACTGAAATCATAGCCCATGTAGGTGAACTCTATTATCTATTTCTTTTGCATATTCTCTCATTGTATGCTTGCTTATTGTTCTTAAATATTTTCTTATGTGAATAAACGAAAATGTGAAAATGTATAAATCTATCTTAATAGTTTTAGGTTGAAACCTTAATTCCATATCAATGTAAACATCAAAGATCCACATGAAAGAAACAAAAATACTAATTAGTTGGGAATCAAACATTCCAATAGAGGTGACATTATGTTGGTGGGATATATCAAATATAATGAGATGATGATATTTATCATTAATATTCTACCTCTAATTATGTGCTTTATCGTGGTTCAAATACTAAATGTTTGGTCATTTTAATTTTAATAATAATAAGTTATTGGGTTAACTACTATTAAAATTTTAAAATTAATAATTGTAAACAAATAAATATTTTAGATTTATAATATTATTAATTATATAGGATTTTATAAAATTTAGTCTAGATCTATCTTAATTCTAGATTTACCAAGCCTCAAGTTGGATCAAATCTTTTTTTACTCTAAAAAAGATTTGCATATCAAGAGATTTGATCTCTCCATGGTTGGTAGATATGAGTTAAGATAGACCTAGACAAGTTTAATTTCCCCCTTTAAATTGGCTATATTCCACATGAATACCATGAGTTCTCAGTACCATGGTTCATTTTTATTTTTATATAGTTATTTTTATTTTTACTTTTTATTTTATTTTAATCAAGCAAAAATGTTTACATTACATTAAGTTAATTTTTTTATTATTTTTTTAATTTAATTTTTATTTTTATGTGATTTAATTTAATCAAAAATGATGATTTTAATTTTTATAGGGTTTATTTTTATTTGTTATTTTTTTTTTATTTTATTTAAACGAAGCTAAAATGTGTCTTAATTTTTTATTCAATTTTATTTATATATAATTTAACTCAGTCAAAAACACTAAATATCTTTACCATATTAAAACTTCTCAAAATAATAAATAATATACACCCTTTAATAATATCAAATAATACATAAATTTAAATATATATTATTAAATTTAAATAATGTATATACAACCATATATATAACAATTTATATAACATCAAATGCAGGGTTGTGAATGACATTATTTACCTTTTATGATTCTTTCCACCGTCTCTCCACAACCTTTGTCGCAGTCAATAAAATGACACCTCAATTTTTTCTTTTGAAAAAAAAAATCCACACAGTTTCCGCAGTCAAAAATGAAAGCGGGCTCGGTTTTGAAAGTCAGTATTGACGTGATAAATGTAAAATAGAGTCATTTGAAGGGTATTTTTATTAATCATAAATTTTTAAAGATGATTTGATTTTTAAATTGTTTTTCACATGAGTTTTAATATTTTATTTTATTTTTTAATATATTTCATATAATAATATAATTAATGAAAATTCATCATTTTGTATACTAGAAAGGCTATTATTAATGAAAATTCATTATTTTGTATACTAGAAAGGCATTGATAAAGAATTGTATAACTATTAAATCTTTTTGGTTTTCTTATCTATTTATTATTAAAATTTGGTGAGCAAAAATTGTCAAAATTTCAATTTTGTATTATTTGAAATGCATTTTTCAATACCTAAATGGGTTCGCCCCAATATGATTTTTTCAAAAGTAAATGGATTGAGGGTCATCAAAAACCCCTCTGAGAGGAACTCCCCAAACTGCTTTCGTGTCAAAATATGTGCGACTCGATTTTGTTGTTAGATTGGGTAATCATTATCGGTTGATTTGAATTGAACAATGCCAACCGTGACGGTTGTCACTAGGTCGTTAGATCCTGCAATAACTATCAACTATCTTCCTTTTGAACCATCAACCGACTTAACTTAATAATATTTTGCTCCATGAAATCTTCAGATTTTCAAGTATGCTTCTTTCGTTAATTCTACCAGTCTGTAACTTGATCTTGCGTTGTAAGTTTTTATTTACGCTGATATCAATAATATTTTGCTCCATGAACAAGGTTTTTCTTCATATTTTCAGGTAAGGCAGCTGGTATTTCGAAGGTAGAGGTGCATCTATTGCAGATCGTTAATCCCCTGCAGCGGATCTGTAGGAATTTACAGGGTAAGTTCCTCAGACAGAACACCAAAGGACACCGCTCACAAACAGATCACAGATCAATACACCAGTATTTTTGACGTGGTTAAAACCCTCAAAGAGGGAAACAGTCCACGGCCTGAGCCAACGCGGTCACTTCAAGCAATTTATTAATAAAAGAATGAAAATTTACATAAGCTTCTCTCGTGAACAGTTAACCTACAAATGACCCTCCATGCGCTTGAAATAGAAATCATGGACCAATCGGGTGTTAAGCCACGGATCAAGTGTCGGTAATACCGAGGAGAGAATGAACAGTTATATCACTACATATCGTGACCGTCGGATTGTAAGTTACAAATGTACATAGTAAAGAAACACACTTTACCTAACTCTATACAAGACCAAGTTATACTTAACTATTTCCTATGTGTCGGAATATCCTAACAGGATCAGTAGTTTTCCGGGCTCAAATTTGTAAGGTATGTATCTTGTACTCTTACCCCCCTTGCATGTGCATTACTTGCTAATGCCTGAGAGAGGATTTCGATGGTGATTTTTGCGCCGGTAATGAGAATTTTGTTTTCTCGAGCGTTTTCGTTTGCTCAAAAGTGCCTCTCTGAGATGACCCAAGTTTTGTTTTGGGTTTGGTAGATATCACTGGATTTTTTTGTTTCTTGGTGTCGCAGTGGTCCAGCTTTTGTTTGGGGTATGATAGCTGTTTTTAGTATAAATCAACTGGATTTTATATTCTTGTAGTTGCTTTTATTAATAGTAAACATTGCAATGGTTAAAGAATGTAATCTTCTTGGGTATTTTTTTTGAGAGGGATCTGTCATCGCATCGTAACTATGTTATTACATGACAGCAGTTCTTTGGAGAAGGAAAAATGCCAAGCGGTGGGTTTCATGTGTTGCATCTTGTGAGACCATTTCTTTCAATCTTACTAGAAGTCCAGACAGCTGAACGAAAAGTACCCTTTAGGGAGAAGGTTCTTTAAATTGTAATCTCCCTTTTCATCTTTCTCGTATGCAGACAGTTGCCTCTATATGGAATACATTCAGCAATTGATGCAGATCCATTCTATTAGATGCGTGTAATTCTGGCATGAATGTGCGCATCAATCATTTTGATAAAAACGGAAAGAAGAAAAGAGGAGTTGGAGCTTATATTTTGGAGTGGATCAACACTAATCAAATTCGTTAGCAAATTTGGGATAGCGGCAGACATAAGGAATAATTTAATGACTTTCGAGATACATGTATTCTTGTATTACATCACGATTGATGCGGGGAGAGGTCGTGCTGGCAGAGAGCAATGGTATTCATGGGAGCAATGTATTTCAATACCAGAAGTGTGTATGCGATAATCTTATCTTTGTGTCTTGTTTGTCATGTTTTCCCATTTGCGTGTGCGGACAGCATGTTAAAAATGAACGTAATCAAAGCGAGCACTGGTTAAATATTGGCCAAGCGTGACAAGATGCACTGCATTACATTCCGTATATTCGTATATTCTGTATCTTTGAAGTCTGGACATGAGATATCCTTGACATTCATGTGGGATAAGTTAAAATATAATTGAAAGTGTTAAATGGTGTTTTTAAAAGTTGTTTATTAATGATATCAATAAAAAAAATAGTGAACTAAGTACATGACATATCGTTGAAATCTATGTGGGATAATTTAAAATATAATTGAAAGTGCAAAATGTTGTTTTTAGAAGTTGTTTATTTAGATTTTTGTTTAATTAATAATATTTCATCTATATTAAATGTATTATAATTATTAATAATTAAAAAATAAAATAACAATTATTATAATTTCCAAAGTTTGCCATTCAATTACTTTTTATTACATTTAATATCTCATAGTAGCCACTCATACATAACTTTATATAATTTGGCACATTATTGCATACGTTTTTTTTGTTAGTTTACTACATTTTTTAAAAATAATTATTTTAAATATTAAAATACAACTTATTATAAATTGAAATTTAAGAAAAATGATCTTAGCATGCATTATTTGAACAAAATATTGCAGCTTGAAGACTCTTGTATGTGATATGTCTCAGCCTTATTCAAAGTTGTAAAGTGTGTTTTCTGATGATCTCCTTGTTACTAGTGGTAATGCTTCGAAGAACAAGGGTAGTCCTTTGATAGACAACAAGAGCAGTCCCCTGATAGACAACAAGATGGGGCAAATGAATGGAGCAAAAATGATGAGAATTGAATAAAATCAAGTGGTCAACTAAAGAAGAACGGGGTTCATCTGAGGATGGGAATGCTCTTTTTGATGGCGGGTCACATCCATTGGAACAATAATGATGGGAATTGAATAAAATCAAGTGGTCAACTGAAGAAGAACGGGGTTCATTTGAGGATGGGAATGCTCTTTTTGATGGCAGTCACATCCATTGCAACAATTCGGATATAACGAACACCCATTCTAGGATTTTGTGTTTCTTGGCTCCATGATGAAAATAATGAAGGCAAAATACATGTTAATCTGTTACTTGTGCTCTTTGATGGAAGTTTTGTAATGAATGATTTGATGGAAGTTTTGTAATGAATGACTGAAAAATACATGAACACCCATTCTAGGATTTCGTGTTTCCTGGCTTAATCTATTACTTGTGCTCTTTGATGGAAGTTTTGTAATGAATGACTGAAAAATACATGGTGAGAGAAAAATTCATATTATGTTAATTGAGGAATGTTTTTCACTTGTTGAACTTGTAGTATTGAATTTAACACACTAACACTTTACAACAATGAACTAACAATCTTCATGATGAAAATAGTAATATGGAAGATTTATCTACATAATAAAAAAGGCAATATGGGATATTCCAATCACGTTCCAAGGCATTTTTTAAAATGTGGATGTGAGAAAAGGTTGTTGTGGAAGGTGTTGTTTGTATATGGGAAATTTCTTGATCATGGTGTGTAATCCTAATGTTGATAGATATGTCTACTTTAAAATGTGGATGTGAGAAAAGGTTGTTGTGGAAGGTGTTGTTTGTATATGAGAAATTTCCTAATCATTGTGTGTAATCCTAATGTTGATAGATATGTCTACTAAGTGGTTCCAGTTAATGGGACATAGTTAATGGGACATTGATGTGAGCATTCAATATATTTTTATTCTTTATCAAAGTATTTTTTTGGTGTGTAATCCTAATGTTGATAGATATGTCTACTAAGTGGTTCCAGTTAATGGGACATTGATGTGAGCATTCAATATATTTTTATTCTTAATCAATTTTTCTTTTTTTTGTATTTGCGTAATTCAATTTATCTCTTACGGTGTGTCCTTTGCAACATTTGGTGCAAATGCTAGTTTAAAAAATTGTTACCTCAACATTGGGGTTCCAAGAATTTTGGCTAGATTTTAGTTATATTTGATTGGAAAACATCATTAAAAAATAGGTTAAAAAGTCTAATATTTAGCCATTTTGCATTCATAGTAATCAAAATCATGTTAGTTCAAGCATTTTATCTAGCTTTCACAAATTATATTCATAATTGTTCTCACATAAAAATAGTGAAGGTAGATATTGTTGCAACTAAATTAGACTATAAAATTTAACTTAATCCAAATTGAAATACACATACCATGTTTCCCATTTAAGTCATTTCAATGTCAATCTAATTAAAAAAACAATATACAAACATTCACCAATTACTTATCATACAAACTTGAGTGCACTTCATAACTAAAATAATGATTTTTTTTTTAAATTCAAATTTATAAAAACATGATAAGAAAATCAACATAAATTTAACAAACAAGTTAAAATTAAAATTATTTTATTATCAATTTCTAGGTAGAAGAAAATAAAAATTAACTTATTAATGTAAGTTTAGTCAAATAAACTATTTTCCAAAATAAGCAAATAATAATAATAATAATAATAATTTCACATATTATTATCAATTTCTAGGTAGAAGAAAATAAAAATTAACTTATTAATGTAAGTTTAGTCAAATAAACTATTTTCCAAAATAAGCAAATAATAATAATAATAATAATAATTTCACATATTAAATGACAATAAAGTCGTAGTGAATTCTAAAATGATGATATACTTACATATACAGGCCTTCTTGGCTGCCTTTCGTAATAGGGGCCCAACTTTCCCTAAACTTAAATGCAGTAGTGTTGGGTATCAAATTTTAAAAATAACAATAGAAAATGTTATTCAAACAAAGAAATCAAATATTAGCAATGATTACGGTTGCCAAAATTTATAAAAACTTTTTTTTGGGCATTATTGAGCTGAGAGGCTCATTCTACAGCCTAGTGTAATGTGTAACGTAGTCCAGTGTGATGTAGCCCAGTGTGATGTGTAACGTTGTCGTTCCATCATCAAAATTGAAATTTTGCTCATATAGACCAAAATATAGATTTTAAAAATTCTAAAAAAAAATTACCATACAAATTTAGATCTCAAGCAACACCTTTCTAAATTAAATCATGTGGAACCGTCTTTTTCTCTTAGGCTTTCAGTCAATCATAACTAAAGCCTTACATGTATAATCTCAATGGGTTTATCTTTTAATAATAAGGGTTTTTTTCCTGGGAGTTCACATTTTAAATTCTGAAATGCAGCAAGATATTTACATTGGAACTAGCTATTGTTTGTTAATATTAGTGTCGGGATATCAATATTTTCATTCTTACTTATAAAGTAATTTAATAAATTAACTGAAATTTAAAATTACAAAACTACAAATCCATCCTTATTTATAACTTATAATTATAAGCTAACTTAATGGGTTAATTGGACTTTAATATTTGCAAAATTACAACCAAATCTCTCCCAATGAAGGAAACTTTCATGAGGGTGTCTCTAGAATGTCTATTCCATTATTTTATATATATATATATGAGAAAAAGAAGAGAACAATATAAATCATAAATAAGAAATACCCTGATCAGAACAAGTGTTACTGGTCTGGCAGCTTCAGGGACAACTCCCATAGCACTTTGGAGAAACTCCTTTAAAGAATTTGCAGCCTCTTCAGGGTTGTCTGCATAGGTTTAGAGTTAAACCTGGTTTCACCTGCCACAAATTAATCAATGAAATTTAATGAACTTTTATATATGTAAAGATAAAGATGAAGTTAAGTATCTCTTAATGAAATGAAGTAAATTGGGGATGCTCTTTTGGCAAACTCTATGCCAACTCCGTTAATGGGAAATTGGAATGAACTCCATATTGTCTCCAAAGTTGTAATCATGGACTCTGCTTCCAGTGCTGCCAGCATCGAACACAACAGCATACCGCCTGCCTTTATATGAAAATTTTTGGGCAAGAGCATTGCATAACCAGATTAATGCATGGAAGGTAAAGAGCTTTATGGCAGTCTGGCCGTAAATTGCCATCGCCGTCGCCCTCTCCCTCGCCCCTTCTGCGAACGAAGTATTTGGTTCCCACTAATGCTCTCTGTAAACTCTCCCGTAATAAAACAAAGTTAAAGATCAACTCAAGTCATTTGGCTGCACTTGATTTGCATTCCGAATTTTGTCACGCTATAAATCTGTAATCAATTTTATAACATTGTTGCCCCGACTCCCGATTCACAGGCTATAGCGCACAAGATTAGATTTTATACTGTCAAATCTTTAGTGGGTATTAGTTGGTCCATCAAAATGGTAGATGTGAAGAATAGAGTGTAAATTCTATTAACTCGACTGTCAACCAGGTTGTAAATATATCAATTATTATATTTATTTATATATATATTAAAAGAATTGAAACTTGTGATTTTCTAAATTATTTATTAGTTTTTTTTAGAAGAAAAAGCTGTATAGTATTTATATTATATATAAAAGAAAGCATATACATTATGGAGAAGAATTTTTTCCCGATCAGCAAGGAAGTAGGATGGCATCCAAAAATCTGATAGTATTTTTCCAATATATACATCTTTCTTTGTTAGATCAAGTATGAGGACTAATGCAGAAATAATATCCATACAAAATAAAGTACTAATTGGCCATATGACACTGTATATATGTACAGGATTATGAAACATACCAGATTAATGTCGACACTATATACCCGGCATGGAGAAAGGCTGAATGAAGTATGTGTTGGATTCTACAGTTATGCTCAGATGCCACATACCACATGGAGACTGCAGACCTTTCTTTGATAGTTCGTCCGCTAGCCCATTTTGCAAACGTTTTATATGTGTGATAGGGAATAGTGTAGGCTTCCATAGAGTTGAAATCCTGCCCAACCATCCAGAAAGACTGTTGTTTTTTATAGATTGTTTTCCATTAACATGATCTATGATGATTTTGGAGTCGCCAAAGACATTGATTGGGCTGACATTCGTAAATGAGCAAAATAAGAGTAGACCATGTAGAGCCATGGCCTCAGCTTTGTTGTTGGTTCCAAGGCCACCGTTCCAAAAAATGGAGTATTGAAGGTCATTTGAAATGCAAATGTGAACACCACATGCACATTTGCCATCTTTCGTTGCACCGTCAAAATGAGCCCATGGAATGATATGTTGTTGTGGGGCTGAGACACAAGTGTGTTGCTTCTATTGTTGTGGAATGCATGGGAGGATAGATAAATAATAGGGAATTACCTTGTCAAATATATGCCTGAATTCTTCCTTGCAGTTTTGAAAAATCCTTTTGTTTCTCCACTTCCATATGAGCCAGAAGACAATTAGTGGAATGGGTCTCCAAGTGATTTTCTGTGAACCCCACCATTCATATGCATCCATAATGGAGGAATGAGATATTACAGGAAAACCAAAATGAGAAGCTCGCTGCTTCCATAGGATCTGAGTTAGGTGACAATTAAGAAAAATGTGCATGTTATCTTCTGTATTGGATAGGGAGATTGTTCATATGGCTGGTTCGCGTCAGTTCCTTTTCTACAGATTTGTCCATGTAAGATTTTTATTATGATAAACTAACCATGAAAAAAGAATAATTTTTAGAGGACAGACAAATTTCCATGAAGAGTTGGGAAATAGTTTTCGGGAGGCCTCCCTTTGCTCTTCTATCAAGGAGAGATATATATCTCTAATTAAAACATTAAACCTTCCTTTCTTCACCTGCCATACAATGCTATCGCTATCCTCTGTTTTGAAAATCCCAGCATTCTTCATTGCCCAAATAATCTTGTTCCAATGGGTAGCCATTGTTTCATCTAGGCCCAGCTCTTTAGCCCATTTCCATCGAGGAATAACACCCTGCCATCCTTGAATTACTTGTGCCCAATAGAATATACCTTTTTGATGAAAGAGTGTAAGAAGTTGTGGGTCGATTGGGGATTCCATCTCAACACCCATAATTGCATCAATGCCAATTAGAATGTTGTTTCCTGTTTGAAATTTCCATATTAGATTCCTGTAGAAGAAAGGAAGAACCTTTTGAAAGCTCCTCCAAATAGCCGATCTTTGAGATGGACCCATAAATCTATTCCTGTACCAATAAAAGACATCTTCATTCCCAAGATATTTCATCTTAATAGCGTGGCTCCATAAACTGTTTCCAAAAACCGCTGGCCATAGATATTTGCATAATAGTGCCAAGCCAAAGAGACGAAGATTCATGATGCCCCAACCTCCCATTTTGTTTGGGAAGGAGATGTTATTCAGTTTTGTAAGGTGGAATTTCCTCTTTTCATTGCATCCTCCCCAGATAAAGATGGCCATTAAGCTGTTTAATTTTTTAATGATAGCTGAAGGAATGTAGTACAGATGAGATGAGCCCAATAAACAGAAATTTGTGCAAGTACCGATTGTGAAAGAATCATTCTGCCAGCGAAAGATAAGCATTTAAATTCCCATCCTGATATTCTTTTGTAGAAACTATTGATGATCCATCACCACTCAGATATGTTGTAACCCGTGGGTTTTAGTTGGTAACCCAAGTATTTCATACCTTCTTTAATAGAGACTGCCTGAATCTTGTATAGTTGAGAGATATATTCCATACCATCCGTATTAACCTTACCATAGTGGAAAGTTGATTTTTCTTCATTTATATATAAGCCTGTTACCCTTTGAAAGGATATTAATATCTCGTGCATAATATGCCAAGTTTGTCTACAAAGCATATCAAACAGTAAAATATCGCCCACTAAAAGGTTATTTGTAAAAGAGTTACCTCTGGATATGGAAAGAGGACAAATATTCCCCACAGCTACACCTCTTTTCACATGAAGACTGAGGGTATCCATTACAAGTATGAATAAAAAGGGAGAGAGGGAGCAGCCCTAACTAAAACCTCTTTCAGAGGAGAAGAATGAAGTGAGACGTCTAAATAATAAATAATAAATGAATAAACTAACTAATTAAAATATTACATAATTATAAGAAAGATACAACCATAAATAAATAATAAATGAATAAACTAACTAATTAAAATTTTTCTTTGAATTAACGTTAGATAAATTCACTTACTTGAATTTGCCAATTTAACCACCAAAAAACAAATAATAATCACATGTAACCAATCCCTGGAACCACCCAAGTAAAGAATTTGGAAAAAAATATGGGTGCTCTGTCGGTTAAGATCACACCCGACGAGATGAAAGAAATAGAAAATGTACTATACACTTGTGGCTTATTTGGAAATAGAACTGCCGATGGCTCCAAGGATCTGACGTGGATGAACTCAGAAACACCTCCTCTCTCTTCATGGAAGGATGCCATTTGCTGATTTTTACCATCGTTCTCTGCCAATAAAGCGAAATCGTCAGTCTATAACAAATATATCTATTTTGTCCTTTATTTTAAACTTGGATACATGAAGAGTACAGACATATTATTTAAAATTATATTAATAATAATTTTAAGATAATAATTTTAAAACTTATAATTATTATTATATATATTAAAATTTATTTATATTATGTATGTGTATAGGAAAATTTAAAATAATATTAAATCTCTTTAGAGTAAAGTTTAAAATATGACGTAATTTTAAAATGAGTATTTTATTTTTTATTTAATTGATATAAAAGTTTAATAGTGAAATAATTATTTGATTGAAATTTTGGGATGTAGATTATTTGGTAAAAAGATATAGGTGTATATTAATTGAAGATAAGTGCACTATTAAGACATTTTTTTGTCAATATTGGTTCATAGTTTTATTTACCTACGTTCATTATAGGGACATTTATAGGAAGGAATCAATATTGTGTAAGTGTGAGACAATCTCATTTCTCTCTATTATTATAAAATAAGATTTAAATGTTAATAAATCTAAAACAATAAAACACTAAGACAATTTGGAGATCAATAAGTAGAGAGATTAATATATAACACAATTACATTGTGTGTGTTATAATGTCAAATTACAGAAAACCACATATTTTTGTTGAGAGAAGCTTCTAATGTAAATGCTCTTTAATTTTTCAATGTAATCTAGTTGTGGTTTAGAAATATCTTATGCTCTTATGCTGTCCCATATTCAGTATGGGAAGTGGTTCATGGCAAGATATAAGTTCCAACATACTATTTTGATTATGCTAATGGTTGTAGTCAAATGGAAGTGTTGAGGTTTGTTTGGGTGCTTGATACCTGTTTTGTGGTCATTGAGACATGTTTCTTATTTTGCGGTCATTGAGGCTTTTCTTCTAATTCCATGCCCGTGAAACAATAATATTGTCCTTTTTAGGGGACATATACTATTTTGGCAATCTGTTAATTTGGGGTCCTGAAAATTATGGAACTCATACGAGACATTAACACAAAGAGCACCTCAATCAAAGTCCTGGAAGTTATGCCTCACTCTACTTGCATCCCAACATTCAACATTAGGCGATATTTTTTCTGTACTTTTTTTATCTTGTAAAGGCACTTTTATATCAACTTCATGCTACTCCATTGAATTATTTTCCTTCTCATCATGCCAGTAGTTCACACAATAATTCTAGGGTTTCTTGCATTATATTAAGAATTAAAGGTTTCAATGATTGGGCTCTCAGACACATCATACCTCTCTAAAATTTCTAAATTATTTAGTGTACACCCTATACCAATATGCTATCTTGTGTTTTCACTTCCTAGATGGACTATAACCCTTTGGATGTGTACATGCACCACTAGTCTTTTTCTCTCCACATATGTAACATCCTTGTTCTAACATAATGATTCAACATTTTCCCTGTAGTGATAAAGATAGGTCATTACCAACATGTATATTTTCATGATAGCATTGACACAAGCCACTTATTATTTTCAGCATAACATTATTCTCTAAGAAGATACACCTCATGTTATAGTGGACCATGCTTAACCTAATATTTTAACCTAACCAGAGATTTTAGCCCTATGAAAGATCCACAACATAACACTATAACACACCAAAAGGCTTGCCTTGGCATCTTCAATAACGTCACAAATTCTACAAGGTAATAGTCTTCTATCTTCTTTAGATCAAGGACTCCAACTATATTAGGGTTTGGAAATTCCACAAAACCTTATCAAGATCAAGTGGTTACTCATCTAATATTTCCTCCAAACTCTAGCTTATGCTGACTTCTTAGGAAAAATGAGGTTTTCCACACTTGGCCTTAGCCAACAACTAGGTTTTCAAATTCCACAAAATCTTTTGAAGATTAGATGCTTCCTTACTTTACTAATGTTTCTCCAAAAATTTAGCTTATGTTGACCTGTTAAGAAAAACCACATTTTGATGATTGTTAAAAATGAGGTTTTCCACCTTTATGCAAATTCCTCACACTAATTTAACTTTCATCCCAAAATATAGGCATATGCAAAGTACTATTCTGAATTTTATGCATCAAACTTATTTTTTGAGGCTCAATTCAATTCACAAGGCATAAAAAATATTTAAATAGACATGCATAACCAATTATAGAAACTAAATCATGACAATAACATAATATAGAATTGAAATCGATGAGTGCAAAAAGTTTAGATACTATTACCACTTCGGATTTATGTATAAGATGAAGTACATACCACATGTTTGTAAAATATGGCACAAGTAGACTCTCCATACCCTAGATAGAAAATTCACTAAAATAAAAAACCTTATAAACCAATTGGTGTTTTCAAATTCCACAAAACTAGTGTTTTCAAATTCCACAAACCTTATCAAGGTCACTTGCTTTCATACTCTAATGTTTCTCCAAAACTATAACATATGTTTATTTGTTAGGAAAATACTTATTTTTATTATTGGAATAACACAAGGTTTTCCACATTTATGCAAGATCCCCACAACTATTTTAACTTTCATCCCAAAAACTAGACCTATGTAAATTGCAATTCATATGAAAAGTAGAATTTTTGGAATAATGGGCTTGGGATTGATTGATATTTGGTGTATGTTGTTAGTTCTCTATATCTTTATTGCTTGTATGGATGGATATTTGGAAGAATCACATACTCCTCCGCAACATCTAAATGAATATATTTTGAAAAATGACACTATTTGTTTATCCTCTCCTCGATGGGCATGGGAGAGACAGACAAGCAAGGCGTTGGGGGGTGAGCCTACCACCCCACCAACTTAATATTTATCTAAGAGGAGGGAGGTGTGTGCTCACCCCCACATGCATTGCATGTGATCACTACAGATGATAATGGAGCTACTTATTTCTATTCTCGACTTGGTCTTGAACATAACATACTTGTATTGTGATGAGCCTCATAAATGGGTAATTATATGGGCTCATTTTACCTCATACCCTAGTCAAATCAACCATTCTCTTAGCTTATTGTATGATTTTCTGATTATATTTATGCTTATGGAGTGAGTTGAGTTAGTTATGATGTCATGTGGTCTAACATGTGTTTAATGCATATTATTGATGAATTTTGAGGTCAAAGTCAAGGATCTAGAGGACAAATGGTAGCAATAACTCAAAGTGGAAAAATGAGAGGACTTATAGGAGGGAATCCCCCTCATTTATTACTCATCACTTCGAATTCCCCTCCATTCAGCTCGGAGTACAAGCAACCAAGTCATGCACTAGAAGGCAGCCGAGCAAGTGGAGGATGACTGATGATTATCTCGAGTTTTGGGAGTCAAGCCTCCCTGATCTTAAGGAAGTTGTTGGTAGCTTCATTTGTAACAGTCTCGTTTTTGTTGTAAACTCTACTCCAACTTCGAGCTTATTATTTTGTGACAGTCTCATGTAATCTTGTTATTGTTTTGATAATAAAGATGGAATCCTTTTTGAGCTAGCACTGAGTTACCTCAAAGGGCTGAAGCTCTTGGGTTAGGGCCCAATCCAAGCAGCCAATATCCTTTTTACTTGTATTTGTATGTTTTATTTCAGTTTGTAGATTAGGTTGCTGTTAGATGTACCTCTTTTATGGTTAAGAATAGGTTGCTTTTGATGATTCAGTGGTTTGCTTCCATTTGTGCTTTCTATAGTAGGTTAAATAGTGATAAAGAAAAGATTCAAAAGGCTAGAAACAGTGCCTTGGCCTCTCTTCCTCCCTTTGGGACCATTATTTCAGGCAAAGACCCTCTTGCTACCCCAAAAACACAGAATTTCCTCATTCATAGGACTTCTAGTGTTTGCAACTTTTTAGTAGGTTAATAGTCTAGTTCTATTTTGCTTCAGATCTTCTTGATCATGCTCACTTCTTTATTTGCAATAGTCTTCTTTCAAACTTTCCTTTCTTGCAGAATTCCTCAGCATTTACTTTCATAGATCATAGTTTAGACTAGTTTGATGCAAAACCCTGTTTTTCTAGATGCACCCATTTCATTGCTTATTTGATCTTATTGGTTGACTGTCAATTCCTTTGCAGTAGCTCTCTTCTAGCAGTAGGCCAGCCTATCACCCATCACATCCTCCATTTGATCTATGCCCTACAGGTCGCCCAAGTCTCACCTCAATTCTTCCATAGTTTCCTGCATTTTCCATAGAATTTCTTCCTCTCTCCTTGAGCAAATCCAATCAACTTTCTCTCTCCTGATGATTCTTGGTAGACCCTCAACACCCTAACACCTCATTCCAACCTTCATCCACCTATTCCACCCACTCTCACGCGTTCAAAACAGTGAAAACTGCTCTCGACCTCCTGCTGTAGGCATCTTGTAGAACATTGTTTTTCCTCTTATAGATTCCCTGTGTCCTCCTGTAGATTTTCCTGTAGGCTTTCTTTTGAAGGCCGAGTGTGGGAAAAGCCTCCAGAAGGCCACTTGACACCTCCTAGGACCTATCCACACCATTCTACATACTCTCAATTCCAAAAACCGCCCTTCAACACCACCTATTTGCTGCCACATTCACGAACAATAAACTACATGCATGTCAAATTCACATAAAAATACATAAAAATCCAAAAATATGTTTTTTTCTCATTTACTTCCAGAAATAGCTTAGTTAGATGTTGTTTACTTCCTTGAGTAGGTTCTTTTCATGGTTTTCATAGTGCTTTCTGCAAAAGTAGGAGTAGTTGGTTAATTAGGATTTACCTGGTTTGCTTTACATTTCAGTCTTTCTCCTTTCTGTAGTTAGAGTAGTATTTGTAGAGTAGTCTTTCTCTCCATTCATCACATATAGAACTTCTTCTGGAATCCATAGAAGTTGGCTTGATATCCTAGTGATCTTGCGCTGACTGACCATGTGACAACTTGCAGTAAGAACTAGTACTTGTGCGTACAACGCCATCACTTCCAAGTTTGTTACGAACTACCAGGTTGATAAGAATAAAGTAGGCAACCAAGGAGTTACAGTATTATTGCTGCAATACTGGTGCTCACCACCTTTTGGCACCATTGCCAGGGAAGCGTCCGAGTATTCTGTGAACACTGCTTTCTTTTATTTTCTATTGCAACATTCTACTAATAGTTTATTTCAGCAAAAGTAGACTAGTCATTTCTTTTCCTTCGGCTTTGCATTTCCTTGCTTTCCTCTTCAATTCTGCAAATTTCATTTCAGCAAGTTCAATTTATATAGTTGCAATTTGTTTTGTTCAATCACCATTTCAATTTCTGCGGGTACTATCAGTGTGGGGAAAAAGGAAACAAAAACCAACCAAAAATATTTCCTTTCATGCCTCGTAGGAATAGAGATAACTTAGGAAAAATTTTTTCCAACACCCCCACTGCTTCACACAACCAACCTTCTCTCTTCTTCGGTGGCTGCGATCAAGAAGAACCCTTAGGTGAACAACCAGACATATTTGAAGAACCTATAGGGGAAGAAGAAGAAGGAAACATTCCTTTGGAGCCAATGGCTGAACACAAAAATGCTAGGGGGAATGGAGAGAGAATAGAGGGTACCTTTCCCATTCGAGAGACCAATGGGGACACCAAAATGAAGAATATAAGCCCTTCCGCCCTACCTCATTTCCATGGTTTGACTACAGAGGATCCTGACACCTTTTTCTTTGAGTTTGTTGCTATCTATCGAACCTATGGCTATGCAGAAGATGAGAAAAAGTTGAGACTGTTCCCTTCAACTCTCAAGGATGCAGCATTGTGCTGGTTCATGGGATTACCTGGCAATAACATCACCACTTGGGCTCAGATGCAGCAAGCCTTTAACAACAAGTATCGAGACTATTGTAGGTCAAAACATATTAAAGAGGAAAATTTTTGAATGACTATAGGAAGTGATGAGTCCTTGGAAGACTATGAGGAGAGGTTCTAGCTCAGTTACCAAATGGTCGGGTATACACTTGACCCTGAGTCTCTGAAGCTGGTCCTGCTCAGGGGAATTTAGGAAGATCTTTTGGACACCCTCCATCTACTGGTCGGGGGAGACATCTACCAACTGTCCTATGAGGACATAAAGACTATTTTTAGAAACCATTCTAGAGTAGCCAGAAAGAAAGGTAGGGGGAGTCAACCCATAGCCAATACCTCTTCCTCTAACTCATCCATTAAAGGAGAAATTGGAAACATGTTGGAAGATTTCAAGAGTGAGATGCTACAGACTCTTGCCATGCAAATGGATTCCTTGCATATCAAAAGGAAACAAGAGGAAGCAGAGAGGGCTTTAGCCATTTTTTTTCCCTAGATGCACCAAAAGGCATCCTAGGAATGAATGCCCATTGAACTCTATAGAGGTTTGTTCAGTCTGTGAAGAAAATCATTCTATGGATAAGTTCCCTTCCTTACCCATACTTAAAGTTGTATATCAAGGGGCTGAGGGAGTCACTGAACAGCTCTATTACATAAACTAAATAAGGCCACATGGACCTAGACCATACCAGCAGGGGATGCAAGGGACATCTCAGGCATACTACAACCCCAACCAAGTCACTTCCATACCTTCATGGGCCCCCCCTGCTCATCCTTCCTGGTCCACGCCTCCTCCTTGGTCCTTCACATCTCAATATCATGCCCAACCAGCCAACCATTCATTTCAATCCTATGCTCAGCCATAACCTCAGTGGAATGCACCTCATCAGGGGTGGAGGCCCTAATACAACTCTCTTCCCGCTCTTTTGCCTCCACCACCTGCCCAACCACAACCGTTACCTCCTACTCCTCCAAAGCAACCCCAAATTTCTGCCCAGCCGAATCCAAACCCGAATAACAGACATGCTCAGCAAGTGTATAGCGGGGAACCATCATGCCAACTTGTGTTGTGGATATTCAAGAAATTAACTTGCGATTTGGGAAAGTTCTCCCAGATAGCTAGCCTCTCTCCAGGGAGGTTGAGGAAGATAAAGAGGAAAGTGAACCTAATGCAATTCCACCCTTTCCTGAGAGATTATCCGTGACAGTCCAGCCTACCCTAGAAGAAACTGAACTCCTGGGAGACTTAAAACATTTGTGTGTGAAGATACCACTTCTCCAAGCCATAAAATATGTACCTATCTACAATAGGTTGATCAAAGAGAAGTGCTTTAGGCATCCAGGAAAGCACAAAAGAGATGACCCAACCATCAATGTCATAGGGCAACTGTCTGACCTAATGTTGGGGTAGGTAATCTGTCCAAAATATCTAGACCCTGAAAGCCCATTAGTTGATGTCCACATCAATGGCACCATGATCCCACACACCTTGATTGATCTAGGAGCTACCATTAATGTGATGACAAAGGACACAATGCTTAAACTCAACCTCCAGGGCTCCTTGAGGAAGACCACGACTGTGCTGTAGCTAGCAGACTTCTCCACTGTGACCCCTGAGGGGATTGTGGAAGATGTGATGGTCTCCATTGATTCTTTGGAGTACCCTACTAATTTCTTAGTTCTCCAGCCAAAGGCAAAGCTCGCTGTGTATCCTCTCATTCTGGGAAGACCCTGGTTGGCTACTACCGATGCCTACATTAGCTGTCGAGTTGGGAACATGACCATAAAGAATGGGCATATGTCCAAGTAGTTAATTGTATATCCTTCTGCCCAACCCTTGTTAGAACATGATCTACCTCTCTGGTTGGAGGAGGAAGATGAGGATGAAGTCTATTCTACACTGCTTTGTGCATTAGAAATCGCCATGGGGGGGAAACAACAAGATGAGGATGATATGATTGAAAATCTGATTCAGAATCCACCTCCCAGTGTATCACCATTATAGGACATAGTAAGAGAAACCCAAAACAACCCCTCAACTGATCTCCTTGTGGTCGAATCCTCTTCTCTTCGTGTTGAAAATATAGAGTTCGGCCCAAAAAGAACCTTGAGAATCAATCCATCCCTAACCACTTCCCAGGAGAAGGAACTATGTAACCTGCTGAGAAAACACCTAGATGTCTTCACTTGGAGTTATAAGAGATGAAGGGAGTGCACCCTTCAGTATGTACTCATCATATATACATCAAGGAGGGTTGCAAGCCAGTCAGACAGCCTCAAAGGAGTATGAATCCAACACTTAAAGATATTGTAGAATTGAGGCTTCTGTGATCCATCATAGTTATAAGAAGAATTTTGGCGTAAATCACATAATGTAAGACCTTTGCCGACGCGTTTCGAACCAACTAGTGTGGTTCATCGTCAGGACAAGTTGAGGAGACAGATCTAGTCTAGCTCTTTAAATAGTTCGATCAGAGATTCCAACAGCTAAAACCAATTAACGTCTAATTTTGACCCAAGGACCCTGTTAAATTATTATTATTCTAATTAATATTATTATCCCCAATATTTACTATTTTATTAGTGGAAATAAGTTAAACTAGGTAAAAATAAAATAAATTAATAGTTTATTTATTTAAATTCATAAAAATAATTATATAAAACAACCTTTATCCTTAATATTAATTATTATCCTTATGGAACAAAGATAAATTAGGTAAATAAATCCCATATTTACGTTAATTGGTTTTAGTTGTTGGAATCTCTGATCGAACTATTTAAAGCACTAGACTAGATCTGTCTCCTCAACTTGTCCTGACGATGAACCACACTGGTTCGTTTGAAATGCGTCGGCAAAGGTCTTACATTATGTGATTTACGTCGAAATTCTTCTTATAACTTAAAGATATTGTTAAGGAAGAATTGCATAAATTGCTTGATGCAGGATTCATCTATCCCATCTCTGACAGTGATTGGGTCTCTCCTGTGGTGTTAGTGCCAAAGAAAAATGGTAAGTGGAGAATCTGTGTCAAGTATTGGGAATTAAAAAAAAGCACTAAAAAGGACCATTTTTCTTTACCTTTCATAGATCAAGTGTTAGACGGTCTAGTGGGGAAAAAGTTTTTCTCTTTCCTAGATGGATTTAGCAGGTACAATTAGATTCAGATCAACCCAAAAGACCAAGATAAGACCACTTTCACTTGTCCTTGGTGTACCTTTGCATACCGGGTCCTTCCCTTTGGTTTGTGTAATTCTCCAGCCACTTTCCAAAGAGCGGTATTGAGTATATTATCTGAACTAGTTCATGATGCAGTAGAAATATACATGGATGATTTTACTCCGTATGGCTCTGACTTTCAGGAAGCTTTATCTAATCTAGGAAAAGTTCTAGAAAAGTGTATTGAGATGAACCTGTCCCTCAATTCGGAAAAATGTGAATTTTTGATGACTAAAAGGACCATGCTAGGTCATGCAATATCTCAACAAGGACTGCAGGTGGACCCCAACAAAATTTCCTTCATCCAAAGGGCCCACCTCCTCAAAAAGTGAGAGATGTCAGAAGTTTCCTAGGATTAGCTGGGTATTACCAGAGATTGATTAAAGATTTTAACAAGCTAGACTCTCCTTTGTTTGGCCTCTTAGGTAAAGATGTCGAGTTCATATGGTCAGAAAACTGTCAAGAAGCCCTAGATACCTTGAAGAGCAAGCTCATGACTACCCCAATTCTGAGAGGCCCAAACTAGGCCCTACCTTTCGACATTCACATAGATGCCTCGAACAAAGCAATAGGAGTAGCCTTGGGACAAATTGATGAAAAGATACCTTATGCCATATACTTTATAAGCAAAAACTTGTCAAAGGCAAAGTTAAACTATACAGTGACCAAGAAGGAACTCCTAGCTGTCGTGCATTCCTTAAACAAACTATGGCATTATATCACAGGCTATCAAACCTTTGTGCACACTAATCATGCTGTAATTAGATATTTAATGAAAAAACCGGATGTAAATGATTGCATTATTAGATGGTTGCTTTTACTGCAGCGGTTTGATTTGACCATTATTGATAAGACTGGTAAAGAAAAATGTTGTTGCTGACCTTTTGTCTAGAGTAAATTTGCCTGCAGGTGAATAAGGAATGGTGGATGACCAAATGCCAGATGAACATCTGTTTGCTATCTCAGTACTCTCTCCATGGTTTGTTGATATAGCAAACTACTTGGTTTCAAAACAGTTCCCACCACACCTATCCACAAAAGAGAAGAGTAAGATAGTGAGGAAAAACACCCCTTTCACCTGGATTGGGGGCAATCCCTTCAAACTTGGCCCAGATCAGATCTTGAGAAGATGTGTCAGGGAGGAGAAAGTTTTTGACATCCTCCTAACCTGTCATGACAGGCCTTGTGGAGGTTATTTCGCAGCAAAAAGAACTGCATTCAAGATACTGAAAGCAGGCTACTACTAGCCCACTCTTCATCAGGATGTGAGGAGATATACCAGCTAGTGTGATCGATGTCAAAGGATGGGGAAACCTACTCCAAAGGATGAGATGCCCATGCAACCTCAAGTGACCTTTGAGCCATTTGAGAAGTGGGGCATGGACTTTGTGGGTCCTATCAGCCCTCCTTCAAAATAGAAACAATACATCATTGTGTGCACAGACTACCTAACAAAGTGGGCAGAAACAAAAGCAATCAAATCAGCGACAAAGGAAAAAGTGACTGAGTTTTTGAGGGAAAAACTATTCTACAAGTTTGGGTATCCAAGAAAGTTGGTCATAGATTAAGGTAGTCAGTTTACTTCCAATTTGATTGAAGACCTGCTCACACATCATAGAATCAATCACAGGACTTCCACCCCTTACCATCCACAAGCCAATGGGTAGGTGGAAGTCACTAATAGAGCATTGGAAGGGATCCTAACAAAGGTAGTGAGCAGCAACAAAAAAGATTGGGTGGACAGATTAATTGAGGCCACTTGGGCCTACAACAAAACATGGAAGGCCACCACAGGGTTCACACCCTATGAGCTAGTCTATGGGAAGAATGCTTTGCTGTCAATAGAATTTGAATTCAATACCTCGAGGATGGCAACTTAGCTAGACTTAGACCTCAGCCATGCATAGAAAGAAATATTACTTCATCTCAATGGATTGGATGAACACAGAATGCAGGCCTTTCTCCATACATACGTAGTTCAGCTTCAAAGAAATATATGGCATGACAAAAACGTCAAGGAGAAGAAATTCCAAGAGGGAGATTGGGCACTACTCTATGATTCAAGATACAAATATTTCAAGGGCAAGCTAAGGAAAAGATGGCTGGGACCCTACACTGTGGAGAAATGCAATGATAATGGTTTAGTCCTGATTAGAACCATTGATGATGAAGCCATCCCCATGCTTGTCAGTGGACACCGGTTGAAAGTTTACAAGAAACCCCTCTCCAAGAGAGAGTTCATTGAAGATCTGAATAAGACAATGATGGTAGTGGAGCATGTCTTAGCCTCCACTTCACCCACTCATTGAGGAAAAAAGAAAAAGAGAAATAAAAAAAAAGGACTCAAGTGAAAACCTCCATGAGGCGCTTGAGTCCCATCATTGGGTTGAATACCTCTTCTGAGGTGGCTCAGTGATGTAAAAAAAAAAAGCAAAAAAAAGAGATAAAAATAAGATCTCTGGGTGAAAACCTCCCTTGTAGGTGCCCAGGGCAGGCAATTAGGGTGAAAACCTCCCTGAGGCACCCTAGTTGTTTTCAATAAAAAAAAAGAGAGAAAGAAAAATGAATTTTCAGTTGCATTGCAGGTTTGCAAGACTACAGGAAGCAACAGAAGGTGCTAAGGGAGCCCTGAAACTAACACCAGCACCTATCCTACCTCCCCACACCTTTCTCCATCATTCTTGGCATTTCATTCACCTCATTGTGCTTCCTTTTCAAAAACTGTGTTTTCTACAGGAGCTCTGCGTTTTCTACAGGAGGCTCCTGTAGGAATTACAGAGAGCCAGAAATGGGTATAAAAGGAAGTTTGAGGGAAAGGGAAGCTTCATGAGGAATCTATAAATCCTCCTACAATCTTCAAACCTCCTTGCCATCATTTCTGAGCCTGCATCACACCCAAAGCATCATTCTTGTTCCTATCCAAGAAAAACAGAGAAAAAACAGTTTTTTCAGGAAAATAAAAAAAAACAAAAAATAAGAAAGGAAACAACACCATACACCTCACCTGAAACCTACCTATTACCTCTCCATCTCTATCTACATCTCCGACATCATACTCATAGCTCCAAGCATAGAAAGAAGCTGAAGTTTCAAGGGGAGAAGCAGCTACAGGAGCTCCTGTAGGAATTCCTATAGGAGCTGATCCCATTAAAATCCAGCATCAGCAGTAAGAGAGTGCAAACAAGAAGGTTGAAGAAGACACATGAAGCTCAGATCCAGCCAGAGAAGAACCTGCACAAGACACAACCACACATCAGCAAGCAGACAACATGCATAAAAAGAAATAAAGGCATGTAGCAGAGAGAGAGAGCCACAACACCTCACAACAAATACATTCGGATCTCAGGTAAGTAACTAACCCACTCCTCTGTTTGCATTAAGCAACGATATGGTTGAGGCTTAATGAGGGAAAGGTGGTGAGTTAACTTGGCCACCTTCATCTAGTTGACTCCACTCATCCAAATATGTCACCCACACGTGCACACAGTCAACTCAAGAAAGATGTCAAGGACAGGTAGTGGAGGAAGTGTGAACTCCAATGCAATCATGAGGGATGATTACAAGGAGGGGCCATGATGACAAGGCAGGTGGGGACCAATGGTCCGAGTATGGCCAGCTTATACTTTGCCAGCTCAACCTCCATCACCAGAAATATCCGTAAAGGGCAATAAGTACTCCTCCCCGAGCACTCTCACCTTTTCCTTCATTCTCTCCTCGAAACTTAGTTACAACAGTCTCCTCATGCCCCCACAGCCTTGTAACCATCGTTCTCCAATGATCTCTCCCATATTCCAGATCCCGACATTTTCTACAGGAGTACTTACAAGTTCTACAGGAGCACCTATAGAAATTGTACAGGAGGGACAACAAGCTTCTATAGGAGGGGCAGTGAGTTGTTTTGAAGGGAGAAAACACGGGTTTTAGCAGGATTTCCGATCTGAGGAGGTAGGTTCCATGCATTCCCCCATTCAATATCAAAATATGCAAGCAGTGGTTTAAATTTGAGGAGGAAATAAAGCCTTTAGGAGGAGGAAATACAAAAAAAATTCTGCTTATTAAAAAAAAAACACAGTCTCCTCTGTTTCTCTATTTTTCTTCAAAAATTGTTGTCTCCATCTCCACATTTGGTTTCCCAAAGAAGTATAGACAAAATGACAGGAGGATTTATGAGAAAGGAGCCCACCGACTCCTCCAGGCTCCATGCACATCCCCAAGCAGTGGACATATTCACAAGAGCAAATTGGATGAACTTTTTTGAGAAATTCTGAGGGTTTGATGAGGAAATTGCCCAAGAATTTTCCCACTCTTTGGTCCCTCACACCATAACACATGCCACTACCACCTTTAGAGGTCTTTCCATGGAGATAACCCCTGAATTTATTAGTAGGATCACTACCCTTCCTCTTGGGCTGCCTTGGAGTAAGGATGAGAAACCAATTGGCCAGGCTGTCAAGAAAAACTTCTTCCAAAACAATGAAACCCCTATAGAGGATAAAAATGGCATTAGAAGAGCTAGCATACCATATTCTTGGGATGAGGTTAGCTACCAAATAATCAAGTATATTTCCTATGAGGGGAGGTACAACATTGTCTATGGTTATCACTTTAGAATCCTTCATGAATTAAGGTATGGCATGGACACTCCAGCCCCTCAGAAGCTCAGCATCCCCTACTTCCTCCTGTAGTACCTCATTGACTCCAGCACTGAGGTTCAAGTAGGAAATTCAAAGTAGCTAGCTCAACATGGGTTAATCAAAATTTTAGTGGAAGAAGCCCTCCATACATTTACACTCCCGATAGCATGGGAAATCTTCCAAAACATGACAGCTGAGGATGACATAAAGACCCTAACTTATGATATCAGTCCTACTGGTAGTGAGGAGGAAGAGCAGCAAGGGGGAGAAGTTGAAGCAACTGGTGACTTAGTAGAACAAGAAGGGAAGGATGAAGAAACTAAGATAGAGGAGGAGAAAGTTGAAGAAATAGCGTAGGAAGAAATAGAGCAAACAGAGACAGAAAAAGAGACAGAAGGAGGAGAAAAAAAGGCAAAAGATAGAACAACGGGAAGTATCCCCTGAGACGAACAAGGGGAAGTATCCCTTGAGACTCTGGAAATAGAGGCATCAACTACTCTCACTGCCCTCAGTACACCAATCAAGCCAAAACAAAAGAGGGAAAGGTAGGCCTCCATATATTTCAGGGCTATGAAGAGCACAAGAATCAAAATAGGGAAACCTCAACCCTCTTCAAAAGTGCCAATTACAATTGAAGATTCACCCTCTACCCAAGGAAAAGAATCCCCTTCCAAGGCACCTATCACATATGAAAGGGGGACTCCTAGATCTCCTACATGGAAGGAAAAGGTAGAACTACAGGACCCAAAAACAGTCCTACAGGAGGCTCAGACAGTTCTACAGACGACACTGTCAAAACTATAGGAGACCCAAAAGCTTGAGATGGAAGAATAGCCCCAGGTAAGGGAGGAAGAAATAGAGCTACAAGAACTTGATCCCCATCCTAGTATTGCCTCCTACTACAACCTTCTGGAGGGAGGAAGAATAATTCCACAAAAATTTGCAATTCCACTATTCTTTGAATTAGAGAAAGAGAGAATAAGAACACATAGGTGGATGCAAATAGCCAAATCCAAAGGAGTTGAGGATATTGGCCATATGGAGAGCAAACTCAGAGAAATGGGCAGAGAGTTTAGTGCTATCTGACACAGGGAAGCAATTACAAGAAGCCACCTCGAAACTAAAAATGAATTGCTAAGGAGGCAGCTGCAAGAGAAAGAGACCCAACTAGCATGCATGACCAACTTATCCATGGAGCCATTGCAATGTAGAACACTAGAAAAATCCTGTGGCCTATATATCAAGGACCAATGGTTGCAATTTCAGATAAAGAATTTGGCAGAAAGAGGCACAATGCCTTTCCAAGATTACAGGCAGTTTATGGATCTGTGTGACCAAAGCACATCAGATGATAACGCAAAGATTTCAGAATTATACCTACATAGCATGGCCCTCACAAATATGAATGTGTGGGACCCTAATGCCAGCCTGGGGGACCTGCCACTAATGGCCATGGCCTCATGGATGAACCATGAAGAGTTGAGGGCAACAGAAATAAGGAGGTTGATGATAAAAGAGCAGAATGAGCCATTGATGATCAGAGCTGAGCCATCAGATCCCATGGCACTCATCAGCACACGTAACCTACTTGCCAATAATCCTCAGACTACCCCTAGATATATAAGTGATCAGGCACAAGCCATTGAACACTTTGAGGATATCGAAAGGCTACTTGGGGATGACTGTGTGCATGCATGTATGAGGAGATGGAACACCTGTAGGTTTTAACCCCATACAGAAATTACGTGCATACGAATTCTAAAACAAAGAAAATAAACAATGCGAGAGCATAACACATAAAACACATATACACAGAGATTTCCCCCTGGATCCCAAAATCAGGACTACTAGCTTGATTTTTCATTTTATTCCTTTCAATGTTACAATACATATTTATACATGCCGAAGCATCCAATACCATGGACTGAAAACCATCGCGTCCAAAACCATGGACCGAAAACCATAGGTAGGTTC
>APFE030285310.1:0-53791 GCA_000404065.3 Pinus taeda
ACATGCTTAAGGAAATGAACAAGTAAAGGAAATGCTACTGCACATAAAATACTTTACAGTGGCACAAATGAGCAGGGGCCCTCTGTCCATTCAGCCACAAAGAAAACTCAGAGATCTGGAAACTTCAAGATAATGCTATGTCTACTTCTTCATTGCAGAAAATACATAAAACAGAGTGCTAGAATAGCACTTAAAAACAGAGTTTGAAATGCTTGAAAATATAACACAGGTTCATCAAAATACAACTGATAAAAAGCTTAATAAGCGTACACAGACGCAACTATTTATAGAAGTTTCTAAGGTAGCCTATCCGTGCAACTAAATAACTGAAAAGTAAATGACTGTTATGCGTTTTCAGGGTTCCTTGGCACTTCATGCGGCTGCGTGGACGAAATGATGGTTCTGTCGTCATGGGCAATAAATCCCAGGTTGGATCACGTCCCCTGCCATCTGTAGAACGTGGACAAATCACCGTTTAGGATGACGTGACCAAACAGCTCACAATCACCGCTAAACTGCCTTGAGTTGACCGTGACTTGCCCAGCTTTGACCGTGGACAAAGATGATGTGGATGGCCGGAAAAATAGGACAGGAACCTCGAGCACGTTGACACCTAAGTGCCCATGTGGCTCATCTAGCAAACCGACACGTGGAACATAGCGTTTAACAAAAAGGCTGCAGGATGTTCAGATAGCTGCAGGATCATCAGATAGCTGCAGGATCACCAGAAAGCTGCAGGATGCCTGTAAGTAAGCCAAAATCTAAACAAATAGTCATCCATTAGAAAAACTTACTTAATCATGCTTAAGAACACCTAATGTAATGATCTGGGTTGTTTTATGGTGAAAATGAGGCAAAAGATAAGGAAAGATAAGGGAAGATTGAGGAAAACGGTAGATAAGTAGGTGTAAAGTAGAGGCTCTACATCATCCATACCACACATGTCTCAAAGTGATGAAATTTGTCGCAAACAATGTATTCACCATGAAACATGTTTAGAACATCCCTGAAGAAAAGAAAGAAGACTTGCCTTGAAATAATTCCGAAGAGCTTGTCAAAAACCTTGTTTTGCAACCCCAACACTACTTTTATCAAGAAAATCTGTGCTGGTAACCTCTAGCATTACACATGTCTAGCGATGCTAGTGCTACTTTTATTAGGCAAATCTATGTTGGTCCTCTTCAAGAATTTTTTCCCAAAATGGAGGAGAAGCTCCTCTTACTAGAAATCTTGAGAACGGCAATGTGGTTTTAGGTAGATGAAAATTAGAATGTGATCTCCCATTCATAGCCCTAAATCCTCTTCCCATGGATCTCTCCCTTGAGATGTGGAACTCCTCCCTCTTTTCATGGATCCTCAACTCCCTCTCCTTACTTATAAATTAATTTCCCACCATCCACTAACGGTGGCTTGTTGGTTGGTTGGTTGCCATTCTAGTGCTGAATTGTGTTGAAATGCTACCCATTTGCAAAGGAGAAAAGGTGTTTGAAGGCTAAGGCTTGGACTTGGAATCTCACTTGAAGGAGGCTTCCAACATCAAGGCCTCATTGGTTATAATGCTCCTTTTTCATATATTAATAATACAATATATGTTTTATTTCCATAAATGTGTCAATTGTTGTCCATTTATTGTAATGCTCCTTGATATATTACATAATTTGTATTATAAAATGTTATGATTTGCATAGTTTTGTTGTCTCCACTTTATCTTTCTTGCGGGCACTCATCTACACCAGCGAAGAGGAGATCATGAACTTGCAATACAAAGAGTCAAGTTCAACATAAAGGGTATCAGTATCAGAGAGAGGTAGGAGATTTATCCTATTTGTATTTTCTAGTATGAATTAGGAAATGTTTCATGTAATTGTCTTTTGTAGTTGTTATGTCCTCCCATAGGACTAGAGGGATCATTTATGTCCACAGAAAGGATTGCCTGCACAACAAGATGTTAAATTTATATGTAGTGATAAATGCAATACATCATTCAAACTACTTCAAATAAAATTGGTAGAAGCTCCAATATTACGATTTCTTAACTAGGAAAAGAAATTCCATGCCCATGTCGACGCCTCAAATGTTACAATTAGAGTTGTCTTTGCTCAACGTAGTAATGATAAAATCGGCCTTCCAAATGCATATGCCAATAGGAAAGTTAAAATATCCAAAGGAATTACTTTATTATGGAAAGATAAGGATTACTCATGATTTTCTTCCTACAAAAAATTTGACATTATCTTTTAGAAAATCCATTCATATTCTTTACATGCCACCAGGAATTGAAATATCTAGTGAATAAGATAGTTCACCAAGGAATAATTTTCTAATGGCTATTACTTTTTCAAGAATTTGAATTTGATATTATCATTTGACCAAGGAAAAAAAAATGTCAACCCAGAGAATCTATCTCGACCTAACATGGGTAAAGAACTACTAGGAATTGAAAATTATCTACCTAATGCACACATGTTTTGAGTCAACGTAACACCAAATTATTTAGTTAAAATAACCCAATTTTTGGAAGACGAAAAGGATCCTAAAGAGCTTACTGAGAGGAAAAAGAAAATTTTGTCCAAAGTTGCACCATTCACATTAAATAATGAATATTTATATAAGATAGGACCAAATGATGTTCTCCAAAGATGTGTTTTAGAAAAAAATGTTGGATCAGGTGCACAGAAAATTAAATAAAACACACAGCAGAAGATCAAACACATAAGAGACAGTTTTAACGTGGTTCACCCAACCAATCTGGGCTACGTCCACCAAACATAGGCATCAAGAATATATTAATCAAATTTGGAGATTACATCAAGAAATCCTCACACACTCTTAGCAAATCATCCGAATGATTGCTTGTTATATAGCATAGAGAATCTAACAACCTCATAACTCCCTCACATCAAATATAGGAGGCATTAACTCCCTCCCAACAACCTGGAGCTAATCTAGGAACTGAATCCCTATTGTTGTCATCCTTCAGAGATTTTTGACTATTTGACTTAAACAGAAAATCTCAACAATCTCCACCTTGACAACGATTCGCCTGATGCCCTGCTATTATTATTTTATCTTTTCTGCAAGCCAAGAGAAGCCAAACACCAGCGTAGATTCTCCAACAAAACTGGTTTCGTGAACATGTCTGCACAGTTCTCCTTTGTATGCACCTTTTCAAGAGAGACTCCCCTTTCAGTGATAACCTGTCTTACAAAATGGTACTTAATTGGAATATGCTTTGATTTACTATGATACGCCGGATTCTTAGCCAAATGTATTGCACTTTGACTATTACAAAGTAACCTGATGTTGTCCTGTAACCTACCAAACTCACCAAGCAAACCTTTCAACCAAACCGCCTCTTTGCAAGCATGAGAAGCAGCAATGTATTCTGCTTCAGTAGTGGACAAAGCAATAATGTTCTGTAGCTTTGACATCCAGCTTATAGCTCCACCTGCAAGAGTAAAGACGTACCCTGAAGTTGATTTTCTCTTATCCAAATCACTTGCAAAATCGGAATCAACATATCCGCAAACAAATTCACTACTCTTATTGTAAGAAATACAATAACTACTTGTGCCTCTCAAGTACCGAAGCACCCATTTCACTGCTGACCAATGTTCTTTACCCAGATTTGCCATGTACCTACTGACAACCCCAACTACATGTGAAATATCTGTTCGAGTACAAACCATCGCATACATTAAACACCCTACTACATTGGCATATGGAATTCGAGACATATAATCCTTTTCTTCATCTGTATTAGAACATAAACTCGAAGAAAGCTTAAAATGGGAAGCTAAAGGGACTGAAACAGGCTTCACATTATCCATACCAAACCTCAAAAGTATTTTCTCAATATACTTTTGTTGTGATAGCCATAGCTTACCATTGCTCCTGTCTCTGAAAAATCTCCATGCCCAAAACTTGCTGCTCCTAGATCTTTCATATCAAATGTCCTTGCCATCTGAGCCTTCAACCTGTTGATTTCTTCTATGCTTTTGCTTGCTAAAAGCATATCGTCAACATACAATACCAAGATAATTAATATGCCATTATTCAACTGTTTGAAATAAACACAATGATCATATTCACTTCTAACATATTTCTGACTCAACATGAAAGAATCAAACTTCTTATACCACTGCCGAGGCGACTGCTTCAGGCCATATAAAGACTTCTTGAGCCTGCACACAAATTTCTCATTGCGATGATGAACAAACCCTTCCGGTTGTTCCATATATATTTCCTCATCTAAGTCTCCATGTAGAAATGCAATCTTAACATCTAATTGTTGCAACTCTAAATCAAGCAAAGCCATTAATGCTAACACAATTCTAATTGAAACAATTTTAACCACTGGTGAAAAAATATCATGAAAGTCAATACCGGCATTCTGAGAAAACCCTTTTGCAACCAGTCGCGCTTTGTACCGGTCTTCCGTATCATTCACACCGCATTTTAGCTTGAAGACCCATTTACACCCCATAGTTTTCCTGCCTTTTGGAAGCTCAACCAGATCCCATGTGCCGTTCTTACTCAAGGCCATCATTTCGTCCTTCATAGCTGCTTTCCACTTGTCACTTTTCAAACCTTCTATTGCTTCCTGATAGCACAGAGGTTCATTGTCATTAGCAGTAAATGCAACTAAAGTAACATAATCATCATACCTTCTTAGTGGTCGTTTTATTCTGGTCGACCTCCCTAAGGATGTTTCTGGCGCTTCCTCGATTGGCTAACTACCATCTGTAGGAACTTCTTGCCAATCAGTATATGAGACATGTTCATGATCTAAACCTGAACCATGTTCATGTTCTGATTCTGAAACCTGTTCATGACTAGTATCTGAACTATGGTCATCATGACTACCATTATAAATGTTATCAAACTGAATGTGCTAAAAGTCAGATACATCATCCTGTTTCAATCTACTATCTACATCTAACTGTATAAGAGAGGATTCATTAAACTTTACATCTCTGTTGATGATGATTTTGTGGGTAGTAGGATCCCACAACCTATATCCCTTTGTTCCAACACCATACCCAACAAAGATATACCTTTTAGACTTTGGATCTAATTTAGTTCGTTGATGTTTAGGCACTAAAGCATATGCATCACAACCAAACACTCTCAGTTTAGAATAGTCACAAGGGTGTCCTTTTCATACCTCTTGTGGAATCTTGTAGTCTATTGTCGTCGATGGAGATCGATTTATCACATAACAAGTTGTTGCCACTACTTCCGTCCACAACTCCTTTTGCAACCCGACATTACTCAGCATACTCCTTGCTCTCTCTAGAAGAGTCCTGCTCATGTGTTTAGCAACTCCATTTTGCTGGGGAGTATAAACCGTGGTCTTATGTCTCTCGATCCCTGCATCCTTGCAATAGCTGTCAAACTCCTTGGAAGTAAACTCACCACCATTGTCAGTTCTTAAACATTTTATTGTTTTACCAGTGTTATTTTCTACCAATGCTCTAAACTGTTTGAAAACTGAAAAAACATTAGACTTCCTTTTCAACATGTAGAACCACACTTTCCTATAAAAGTCATCAATAAACGATACAAAATATGACGAGCCACCATATGAGGTTGTAGGGGCTAGACCCCAGACATCTGAATGGATATAGTCAAGTATTCCTTTACTAGTATGTTTGCCTATTTTAAACTTTTATTTACTTTGTTATCCAAACAGATAATGCTTACAGAAATCTAACTTTCCAGACTTTAGATTTGGAAGTAACTTGCGATCAGCCAAAATTTTTAACCCTCTTTCACTCATATGCCCCAACCTTTGATGCCATAAGTGAAAGTCAATGCCGGTTTTCTGAGAAAACCCTTTTGCAACCAGCCTCGCTTTGTACCTGTCTTCCGTATCATTCACACCACGTTTCAACTTGAAAACCCATTTACATCCCACAATTTTCCTATCTTTCAGAAGCTCAACCAGATCCGATGTGCCATTCCTACCTAAGGCCATCATTTCGTCCTTCATGGCTGCTTTCCACTTGTCAATTTTCGGACCTTCTGTTGCTTCCTGATAACACAGAGGTTCATCGTCATTAGCAGTAAATGCAACTAAAGTAACATAATCATCATACCTTCTTAGTGTCCGTTTGATTCTTGTCGACCTCCTTAAGGATGTTTCTGGTGCTTTTTCGACCATTTGTTAGAGCCAAGATGCACAACAGATAAAATCATATACACAGCTATTAAATCA
Organism: Pinus taeda; assembly: GCA_000404065.3. Classification (NCBI taxonomy): domain Eukaryota; kingdom Viridiplantae; phylum Streptophyta; class Pinopsida; order Pinales; family Pinaceae; genus Pinus; species Pinus taeda. The sequence goes on from APFE030285310.1 coordinate 6,221, forward strand.
TGCACAAAAGACACAACAGATTAACGTGGTTCACCCAAGCAATCTAGGCTATATCCACCAAACGTAGGCATCGACAATCTTTATTAATCAAATAGGAGATTACAAAATTAATCAAGTTCCTCACAAACTCTCTCACCCAAAACAATTCGTATGGATACCTGTTTTATATCTAGGAGAATCTAACTGCCTCATAAATCCTCTCACATCAAATATAGGATGCATTAACTCTCTCCCAACAAACTAGAGCTAATCTAGCAACAAATTCCTATTGTTGTCACACACTGAGATTTTTGACTATTTTAATGGAACTCTGTAATAAAATGATTACTAGCTAGAAATTTAGTAGGCACGAATCTTTGCACTGATTTAAAAGAAAGAATGTATATCAAAACAAAAGTATTAAAAATAAAATATTTCATAAAATATTTTTTATTTTTCAATATTATGATTAATTTACTCACTTCTTAAAAGTGTATCAAATATTATATTTAAAAAAACATTATAACAAAAGATATTTAAATTAAAAAAAAGTGATTTATAATAATTTAAATCTTCAATTCCTACTTGAAACTTGTCTATTAAAATATATTGTAAATATATCTTAAATTAAAAAAACCAAAAGTATCAAAAATATATACAGAGCAACTCAATTTAAGCTACGATATTCGAAACTATTTTTAAATATATAAAATGCGACAATGTACCCTAGAATATATAAATTGTCAAATTGAAGTCCAATCTCGATTGCTTAACGATGGCGACATCATAATGGAGAAAGATTTAATGCAGTGATGTCAAATATGGTGGCAGGATATCAAACTAGGAGAAAGATTTAGTGGAGCCATAAGAAAGATGGTGGCGGCATATGTCGACCATAATCCTCTCGGAAAATAAACGTCTTTTCGCAGTTTGAAGCCAACCCACACCGACTCCTGAACTGTGGCGGCGGGATATGTCGAGCATAATACGCCGTGAAACTAAACGTCTTTTCGCAGTTTGAAGCAAATTCACAAGGACTCCAAAACACAGTTCCTGGAGTTTTTTTCAGTACGGAAGAAGCATAGCCGTACATAGAACTTTTTATTAAGATTATTTAACACAATCGTGTCTGAAATTAGAATTCCGGTGGGAAGTTATCATTAAACTCTCCCAACAATCAAACTATACATTATTGACTAGAGTTCATCGAGCTAACTTAGATCCAGCGAGGTCAAAGTGTAAGTGTTTGTATATGTAATTAAACAATATTATAAACAATAGAGTTTAGGTTTTTGTGATGCAAGTCATTTTGATTGCAGTTGTCTATAATGAGACTTTTTAGAAACTTTTCTGGTGGGTTTTTTTGGTCAAAATCCGGCAACAATTTATTGGAATCGCAAGTTTGATAGCTAGTTTCTGCACAATCAAAGCGTCCCAGGGGTTTTTCAGGGTGCTGAATCCAAATATGCAGCTAAAAAACCATTTTGACTGCAACAAATCAAGATTTAACCTTAATTTCTTCCGCCGGATTCCGTCACCGGAATCTCCAAAAAATCACATTATAGACAACTCCATTTTGATTTAGTATATTTGAATATATCTTTATTTTTTAGTTTAAATTTAGGATCAATAAATATAGGTTACATTCGCTAAATTTAAGGTCAATAAATATAAGATCAATAAATGTGCGGTTAACACTGATTCATTATAATATTTTAATAATTAAGTACATTTATGGGTTCAAATTTAAAAAAAATAAAATAATAACGTGATAATCCAAAGTACTAAATCAACATTAGAAATCGCAAGACAAATGGCTGGGAATATATATAACAATCCCCGGAAGAGCGCAACAGTGGATGGTTGCAACGAGTTACTTATTCTCTGCAGGACGAGAATTGATAAACACGAAAACAATGCAAGTTATTCCACTGATTGAATGGTTGTTGATTCGAAGTTATAGGGAGAAAAGAAAAAGGACGCCAGTTTTCGTGGTAGAGAGTGATCACATGCGATGAGTTTATTTAAAGGAAAAAGAGGTTACCAACCTTGTGGGGGGTGGGGTTTACATGTCGGATTGTCTCGCTCCCCTCCCTATATGCGATCTTTTGTCCTTTACCGAGCATGCCTTCGGAAGAAAATGGAAGTTCTGTGTGACATGGTGACATGGTAAGGTATTAAATTACTTTATTAGAGGAGGTGTATTATTTTACAATCTCATTCTCTTAAGTGTTGGAAGATGATATGGTGTTGTAAATATTTTTAATGTCAGGGATTACGTTTATCAAGTAAATGTTCCCCATTATTTTGTTGATTTAAATCATTTTAGGTGAGTTTCATTAATTTATATTGGTAAATTTACATTTATTAATGTAAATATTTTAAATTCCAAGGGATTACTCAACTAATTGTCATAAAATATTACCACTATATTATAATGAGTTTACTAGGAATGTTATTTATGAATGTGGGGAATCTACTCATTGAGTTTCTTCGCAATGTTTTCTTTGGAAAGAAAGATAGTATTATTAACATGCAGCATGATTTTAAAACATGGTAAATGCAACGAAGAAGTTTATAAAAAATTACAACTCAATCAAAGAAAAGATCCTAACACTTAGGAGATGTCAACACCATTTCTCTACAATGGTGAAAATTTATCATATGATTGAACATTCCCCAGTATATCTTTTATAGTCCCCCACTATGGGATAATTACAAGTCCCTTCATGGTATACATTATAAATGAACATTCCCCTACCATAGATTTTGGTTCAGCTATAAACTATCCAAGGAAAAAAAAAAAATTCACAAATATTTATACGTAAAAGAGTGACAAGCACCAATGGGTTCTTGCATCCATTACGCCGTGCCATTAAATTCACATGAAATCAGCGGGCCTTGTACGATTTTAATGCATTGAAATGTACACTCACCTCAAAAATGCTTAATAACGACATTGACTTTAATAAAAAAAAAAAATTATGTTTTCAATTCAATTTTTGTCATTTTAGAAGAGTTACTTCGGTTAGGGGAAGATGGACATGAGCATTCCATTCATTATATTAGAAAGTCCATAATTGGACTATTTCTTAACTACAATTATGATGGAAAATTAGTTTTCGTTGTTGTGCATTGAATCAAAATATTACATCACGACATTCTATTGTTTATAGCCAAGGTTGTAGAGAGTTTGAACTCCATGTAATAAATATTAAGGTAATTAATTATCAAAGGTAAGATAACTCATTTGATCATTATCCTTTATGCTTTCAACCTTAAATTTACACACCAAAAACAAGAAAGGACTTAACACTTGTTGAGTTAATTATTGCTTTTCCAACTGGCATATAAGGCCTCGCTCTTAACAAGAACCCCTTCGATGAACACCATTTGTAAGGGATAATCTTTGAGATGGTGGTATATTGATTTATCTCTATAAATCGTTGTTTGTATACAAATTACATGTGATCATTGTTAGTTCATCCACTAATAAGCTCTTAGTAACTCGTCATCCAGGATTTCCTTTAAAAAAGAGGATTCCACACCATTTTATATTAGTTCCTATCTCATTATGAGGTAGAGCATCTCCTAAAAAAGTGTTACAGTGCCACCTGTGGTGTTCATTTATCAAGAAAATCCTATACCTCATTTATTATCCATGCATATTATTTGTATACCTCCATATTTCATGATTGCATCCATAAGGTTGAGTGATGCATGAATTTCCAAATATTTTATTACACGGTGACAATTAGCCACGTGTTGATGGTGTTGAACCCACCAATAAAGGGGATCTCCCCAATATGAAGTCCCAACTAGACCTCACACCATTTGGTGTAGGAGTCCCATCCTGTACGATTGCCCAATTGCCATTATCTTAGATATTTTCCTTACATCTTGTTCTGCACAAAATGAGAGTGTTATGCTTGTAACTTTAGGAAAGCAACATGAGTATGCCTGGTGAGTGCATAATGTAACTCTGTGTCTGTGTTCTCTTACTATCAAGTGGGGGGAGGTGAAGTGAACTCTTCATGAGAGGGAATAGTCCCAACCCAGGAAGAAAAACATGCGAACAACAACAAGATTTTTGTCCAACATCTAGTGGAATAGTCCACAGTGGATGCAATAGTTGTGAAAACCAAAGTTCAAGGGAAAACACGTACACCGTCCAGCAGAGTAGTCCACACAGGGGGGACGATATTTAAAACCAATAAAACACAAAGATGCTCAGTCTAATTTCTGACACAGTAGTCCACATGGACGAGACAACAATGATAAATAATACAACACATCTTCAACAATGTAAGTTCTAAACTAATCGAAGTAGTTCAAATATCTTAGTACAAGTTAAGGGAACATGCATTACAAACATTTAATGAATAATAGAAATGGACACAAAGCATGCATGAAAACATGTTGGCCTGAGACATGCTTCTGAGTTAAGCAAAAGCTCCAAGACACATCTACACACTATACAACACTAGCCCTAATAGCAGGACATTAGAGCTAGTCCTCGCTCCTCAAAGAACGTACTACAAACTTTGAAGGCTATGTGGGAGGAGCCAAGGTGAAAAGTCCTTTTCTCATACAATGAGGGGGTATATATAGCCAAAGGGGCATAATTGACCCTCGTGACTCTTTGAATTCCCTCACGACCATTTGAATTCCTATGACTTTTCAGCTTTACATGACTCGTCAACTTCATATGTAGGTCTCTTGGACTTACACTTTACATTACATTGATTAGAACAAGTATGACCCATAGTAGTGATGTGACCGAGACAACTTGTAACACAATTGGACATGGCACTGTTGACACGTGCTGGCTAACTATGGTGTTTGTGTCAAGTTGTTGTGTCGTTCAGTGATGGTATGCTCTCGGTGTAACATATCTTCACCTTCACATGGAAAAGTGCACAGGGTCTTCGATGGTCTTGGTCATTGTTTTATGGTGCATGTGTATGTGTCCCTTTTGCTTGCTGCTTGATGTGTTTCATGCTTTCGTTCAAGTGTGAGAAATCCTTATAGTTGTGCCTCTTCATCCAATTCATCGTTGCGCCATGTTTCATCAATGTACTTGTTCCTTCAACCAATGTACAAGTTCTAACAAACTAATAAAGATAATACTAATATAAAATTAGAAAGGCAATAGCCCAATATCTATGGTTGAAAAGCCTAAACCAATTGACTCAAAATACAAACTCAAAAACATGGCCCATTCACTCACCTTCACACACTACTCTATTCAATTAGTTGGTTCTTGGCTCCTACCACCAATAACCATAATGAATACCATGTTGTGATCAAATTACATGTTCATGCAATCCACATACATATACCATCTTAGTGTCTTTTTCAACTCTTGTTCATTTTTGGTGTAGTCAAATAACCTTTATAACATTCATGACCCATATATTTTCTATATCTATGTATGTATGTAAGTTAAGCTTTTACCACAAAATATTGATAACATCATAGTCATTAACATTTCTATAATTTTTAATTAGTTTATATATAAAATAAAAATCAAGTTTGTGATTACGATTTCTTACATTAACTATGTGCAAGAATATGTTTAAAAAAAAAAACATCATGCCTCGTATACATATATTATGACATGGTAAAATATAGATATATTCAAATGAAATCATTGTGCAACACACTTTTCTTGGCATAAATGACAAAACAAACATAGTTGTACGTAGATACATACATATGTGTACATTTAAAAAAATAATAAAAATTTATGAAAAATATACTTTTCTCCCATCAAGTTGACAAGTTGTATGTGCACCCAAGTTAATATACAAAATGGATACATCTCACCCATCAATATAACTATCACTCTGATTCCCCTATAATTTGTGCATCACTATTTTCTCACGTGTTGCCTCTTGATGAATCCTTCATTGTTTAGTCCATCATGGGAAGTTTTAATCCATCACATGATCAAAAGTCATTTTGAATGAATCCATGTGTAAGCATTTATGATCTATTATTAAGTTCATGGTATTCTAGCTCAAGAAATCCTTATAAAAATAAGTGTGTTCATCACCATAAATCATCCATATATGTCCTCTCTACCTCCACCATAGTGACATGTTGAGGTTGGAAGGAAAAAGCTTTGGAACCATCACCATCTCATTCTCATCGCCACCTTGATATTATTAATTCTCCCGTGAGAGATGATTCTATCATAGCTAGCCTCATAAGTCTTCAATAAACACAAAAATAATAGAATTCATTAGTACTTATTATAAGAAGCAAGCTAAAGTAGATATTTAGATAATGATATATGCTAGTGTAAATATGTAAAAATGAAAAAGCACCCATGTAGAGTTTCCATCATCCACAAAGTAGTCTCTATATATTAGGATCTAGTTAGAAGTCCATATTCATGTATTGGTACATCGAAATGATGACTAGTTGTTATTCACAATAATAAAAATGGTTAGATTTAAAGCATGGCCAATAAAACCACTACCAACTTGTATCATCAAATCTCCCTAGTAATGCATAATAGACCCATATACACCTCCAATCTTGGCTACATAATGTCAATGAATCATGGAAATCCACTTAAAAAAAAAGGAACCAATAGGGCATTTACAATTAAATTGTCCCCATCCTAATCGAATAGTAGATTAACTCTACTCACAATGTTGTCAGTAGCATAACGACCTAAGAAAAATGTGTCATTTCTAGAATGCAATATTCTAGCATCATTTTCTTACTAGAGATCTTATTTCTGACATGAGAGCCTTGTACATTAACCACTAAATCTATAGGGGTCTTCATTCACAAAGAAGTTATCTTAATGATGAAGATTGACCTATCTACCTTGGCCTGGCATCTTTAGATCTCTCTATAATGAGTTGATCAATTTATTCACCTTCACCAAGGGATAGTGTATGTATCATCTCACCTTAAAGTACAATGGGAAAATATATATCTAATAAGGTAAATTCCAATTGTTATCCCATCACATTGAAACAATACCCATCCAAACCCACAGCCAGACAATTTTTGGATGAGCTCCTCATTATAGTGCATACATTGACTCTCAGTAAGCCTAAGTAGCCATGCTTCACATTTCCCCTTCAGAATTGGGATTTTATATATTACACTTTATCACAAAGAAAGCCTCATACGTTCTACTCATCCCTATTCTATCATATTCAACTAGACCATGTATTGAGTTGTTTTTCTATGGATATTTACAGTAATTCGTAATCACATTTAGTTGGCCTCTCATATCATGCATGACTTGTAGGTCTTCTATATTTTTCTCATCTATTCATTTATCCCCTAAGGGATATCCATGCCTAGTTGTAATAATATTTTATTAGTCTTTTTACACATTCCTTACTAATAATGTACCCAAAATAATTATTCGTCATAATTCAAAATTATAAATACATCAACTAGATGCCCAAAAATTTAGAAACCATGTAAACAACAATTATTAGATTCATGCTTATGATTATTTATTGCCATCCTTGTTCATATCATTTGTACCAAAACGCATGTTGGTTCCCTTTGCTAAATATATTGGTTCACTGTATCTCACTCATATAATGCATGTGACCTCATCATTGGAATTGCTAATGTTTTCTTGTTACCAATATGATTGGGATTACTAATAATTACACGTGTTGTCAATTTGGCATATTATCTTCTTCCATGGATCTCTCGGTGTTGTGAATTTGACCTCATCTATATGGTTCCTAACTTACATTCCATTTTCCACACCTCTAAGTTATTAAACTCAACATCTACTTGGATTTTTCTACTCTGGATTATAGTAGTGGCATATCATCTACATTTAAGCTCCAAACAAGGGAATCACTAAGTGTCCTATTCATTGGCTAGCTGATCTTCTCTCTCAAAGAGTTGGTCAATTACATTTGTTACTTTATGATTTGCACCAATTTTTATCATGTAAATACCAATGATCCTTGTCTCTAGTAATCTTTCCTCTATTAATATTGGTTAATTTATTCAAAGAGATAGATAAAAGACTTTGGCATATTCATCTTTATTTCTAAATCTATCTATTACACAAATTTCAGTGTCATATAATACTCAAACAATAATATAAATTAATAACTTGTAGCATATTTTCTGTTGACTCGACTTCTAAGTTTAACTTATACATAATCTTAATAACAATATCTGATAAGTTAGCTAATCATTATTCCATCCCACAGTTAAAATATAAGTTAATAACTTGTAGCATATTTTTTGTTGAGTCGATTTCTAAGTTTAACTTATACATAATCTTAATAACAATATCTGATAAGTTAGCTAATCATTATTCCATCCAACAGTTAAACTATTTAAACTACCGTGAGAAAAACGGGTTAACCTAACTTGAAAAAAATGCTAGGTAACTTTTCAAATCAACATATTATTACTTGACCTTTACAAATCAACATAGTAATATGAGTTCAAATTTCGTTTCCATTTCCAGGGACATGTCAAATAATACTGTAGTTTCATACCAATCAATGGAAGACAAAAAAAGTGAAACTTTTAAAGCAACGATATCATCGATATTGAAAAAATGTTAATCTGTCAACCATCCACATGATATACGGGAACATGAGAGACCCATATACATTAATTTAGATAAATTATCTATTAACGCACGAATCTAACGGAGAATCATTATTTTATATATAGATCTTATACTTTATGTTGGAGACAGACAACAACATGAATTGCGAGAATGGACACTAAATCTGCCTCCATTCTTGCATGTCATCCATGTTTCATAACTAGGTAACATTAATAATATTATGTTACCTCTCTGACACGTAGACATTTTCTGTATTAAGCGGACTGGTAGGTCGATCCGTCATTTCTGGAATAGTCGCATCACATGCTAGGAAGGAATTCCCTTCGTTGAAAGGAGTAGGTCTAAGGTATACAAGATATCAGATAAACCATTCAAAGTTCCATAGACAGACATAAATATTCAATGTTTATATACAATTTTATATAAAATATTTTAAGTTTCATATCAACAATAAAACAAATCTGGTATGAACTGGCTAATACTTTTGATTTCCCTTATATTGTTTTTGACACTTCCTATGCAGTTTTCACTTGGTGGAGTAGACAGAATTTCTCGGCGTTATCTCATCTTAATCTTTCTTTGGTGTTCCTGGAAATGGCGGAATTCCAAAATTTTCAACGACTCAAAGGCGCCTTTTATGTCTATCCGGGATAACATGGCCACCATATGGACCTCGGTCTATGGAAACAGCGATAATTGAATATATCTGTCTCATACAGATCAACTTATATATGAATCTGCTGGTCTTCCTGATCACATAGCTTTTGTTGCTACAGTTTCTCTACACATATGCTATTTTTGTTTCTCTATACACAATATCATTGTCACCTTATTTTTGAATATTTTGTGAATGATGCTGATATCTAAATAAACTAATGATGCTTCTGTGCCCCACGGCCAGCTGATTGCGATCCAATATATGTACTATCAAGTTTTTATATTGACTCAATATAAAACATCGCGTTTTTTCTCTGAAAAAAAACTGTGAAATTTCAAAATATTTTATCAGGGAAATATTTAATTTTTAGAAAATTTCAGATAAACAATTCGAAATTTAATAAGAAAACGAAAGGCTTCATTATTGTCTTACAAGAATTGGGAACAAATTAGGGTTACATATCAACCATTACAACTCCAGGTCGAACGTCAACGTCAACATTATTGAATAACATGACTTCAGTTGTCTAACAATTATATTGAAAGGTGATAAAAAAATATTAAACTTTTAAACCTTCGGAATAATCGTCCGAAATAAATATTTAGTGTTTTAAAATGTCTCAAATAAAAACCATGACAACCTTCGGAATAATCCTCCGAAATAAATATTTAATGTTTTAAAATGTTTCAAATAAAAACCATATTTAGTGTTTTAAAATGTTTCAAATAAAAACCGTGACAACCTTCGAAATAATCGTCCGAAATAAATATTTAATGTTTTCAAATGTTTCAAATAAAAACCATGTTATGTCAGCGGAAAATATTTATAACAATTCTATCCTAGTCGTAGCCATGAAAAATAAGAATCCAAAGTACAAGCGCTCTTTTTCCAAGTGGGAAGCTTTACGGGCAAACATTTATAACAATTCTATCCAATTCTTAAGTCATCGCCATGGAAAATAACTAGGTATCCCAAGTACTTTATGGTAACAATTCTATCCCATTCTTAAGTCATCGCCATGGAAAATAACTATCCCAAGTACTTTATGGTAACAACTACTTTTACGAATCCATCAAAAGCGTAGCCGTACCTGCAAGTGGGAAGCTTTAGACTCAAGGGTGGCTAGCTGTTTATTGGAAGTGTAGCTTAAATATTCGAGGGTTATGACCTTTTTTGAAAGATATATTGTTTAGATTTCTGTCTTTTTAAAGTGATGTGTGTTTTATTTCGGTTTGATCTGGTTTGAGAAATTTTAATCCAAAAGCATCTAATGTATTAAAATCTTTTGGACAGCACCCACAGTAGCCCTAAACTGGGTCTATTTTAGTGTGTGTCCCTAGCACATTAGCCTATCCTCAACAGGTTAGTGGGACTTAACTTTTTAATTTTTCTTGTATTCAAGTGTTGACGTTTAAACAAAGGTTACCTAACAAAACCTTTTCACAACAGGTTGTGCTATTGGGACTCACATATTTTTTTACAGGTTGTGCTATTGGGACTCACATATTTTTTTAGATTTGATACTATCACAGATTTGGCTTAGGGTTGATTTCATGGTACTTCCTCTTAGAGATCCCAAACAATTGGTAAGTTCCCCTTGGAAATCCAAAACAATGGGCAAGTTTATTTATCGGAGGGAAAATTGAAGAGTGTTGAAAGTGAAATTGAAATTGAAAGGTTGTAAAGGAAGGGGTTGGAACAAAAGACGTTTTGTACTTACAAGGGATGGGTCAATCGAACAACTTCTTTGATGGCTTCTTTCTCTCATGGGTGTAATAATAAATCTATTTTATGGGTGTAATAATAAGTCTATTTATTTTAGAAAAATAAAGATATATATTTTTCTCTTGTGGGTCAAATAACTCTCTCACTTATATGATAAATAAGCCACAAATCAAGAATACAATTTAAATAACCAAATATTATAATTTCATTCACAATTATATGTCTCAATTCTAATAAAAAAAAACTAAATTAATTTACTTGATAGAATAATTTAAATAAGTTTTGAGACGAAAAAATTTAACAAACCTACGGAATCAACTATATCCTAACTTACACAAAATGCACATAGTCTGAGGAAAATTCGTTGGAATCAATAACATGTTGATATAAAATATAAAAGCACAACAATCTACCCAACCGTTGAGATTAAACCACTAGAATTAAGCGTTGAGATTAAACCACTAGAATTAACCAGTGGCTTATAATTTTTTGGAGCTCTGAACCACAAAATATTAAACTAGTTGGTAATCTTTTTCACAACTTCCTTCACATGCCTTGTATAAAGTGACTGCCCCTCCATGTTCTCTGTTTTCCTCAATTCTGGGTTTCATTTCAAGTTGGCAATTTAGCTTCATAATGTAAAATAAGTTAGTATAAGATTTTTGAATGTAATTTTATTTGAATGTAATTTTATTAATTTTTGGGCTGAGATGTTAGTTTATTATGGTGAAGTGTCTGCAAATTAGTGTTAATATTTAAATATTGGTTTAATTTGAGAGATGTCGTAATGGTTTGTAAATAAGTGTAAATATACAATTTTTAGCTTCAAAGCGGATCAATGTCAAAGTGTCAGATAAATACAACATTAAATAAAATAATAACAATAATAAAGGCAGAATAAAGGTGGGTGGTGCCTTCTCTTTTTAGCCCTGTCCTGTTCCCTTCTCGCTAACCCGCTTGCTTTCGTTCTATCACTGCCTTGCTTCCGTGGCTTGCTTGCCTTATGAAATGCCATTCTTCAATTCAATATAATTTTTTTTTTCTAAAAATAATCATAATAAACCTATCGCATTAAAATAAATTTAGGTAATAATGAATTCAATAATGATTTATATTTAAGATGGTATAATTAATGAAACATATAAAAAGTTGAAAATTTTAATATATATATATATATATATATATATATATATATATATATATATATTCTCGTAGATTATATGCATTAGGCCAAAAATTCTGTAAATATTTTATTTCTTTTGTAAGTTATTTCTAAATTTTTATATGCACTTTTATTGTGTGGGTTTTCAGTTCTACTGTGTATGTATTAATTATTAAATACAGACACTATGGTCTGTGCGTCAATCAGTCATCATAATACCTAGTAATTCATATCAATCTGACGACCAATTCTAACAGTAACTGGTAATTGACATTGTTTAACAGGTACTAATACATTCATTGGACTTGAGTAACTACATATTCTGATTACACTCGGAGAATTCAGAGGCCACTCTCTCATTCTTTAAAATAGATTCTAACTTTATTATTGAGTCAACTTCTCTCGCATATATAAGATTACTTAAACTCGCCTCGTAGTTAAGTCTATCAATGCTCACTATCATTAAAATTCCACTTAATAAAAATCTAAATTTAAGATCTTAAATAAAATATGCAGAAATAGCCATAGAAAACAATTAGACTAAAGAAACGTAATTTAAGCATGTTTGGACCACCTCAAAATCGGGATCGCTCCCCGCTCCAATGACAAAGCTCCAATTATTAAAATAAACAATTAAAAATACCTTTAAAATAAAAGGGCACATTAGAAAGCTCCAATCATTAAAATAAACAATTAAAAATACCTTTAAAATAAAAGGGTAATGTTGCAATCGCGAGTTGAAAAATCCCGCATGTCTCATAAACCCATTGGTCACGTAAATAAATGCATTTTAAAAATATTAATCTCTTTCCAAAGGATTCGCGACACAAAGCGTAAGTGACTTTCTCCTCATAAAAATAGGAATTGGTACAGAAGGTGCAAGTCAGCCTTTTTCAAAAAATAGACTACATTATAAAGTGATTAGGTTATCACAACTGAAAAGTTGATTGACCTACTCCACATAAGTAAAGTAAATTGCGACGTTTGTCATGAAATTTGAAATCAATATAAAATATTTCCATAACTTTTATATTTAAAAAAAAAATTGTTGTTGTCTTAGAGCGCTCCCATCATTAAAATAATATAAATAAATTTTAAATAAAAAATTCATATCAATTTTTATTATTTTAAAAAGATATTTAATTATTTTTATATTTAAAAATTTTAATTAATTTTAATTAAAATTTAGAATTCAAATATAAATTTGATTGTGATGGGTCAAATAATTTGTTTTTTAATTTATTCTTGGTATATGTTTAGTATTTATTTTTACTTTATTTATTATGTGTAATTTTATTATTAATTTATTTAAAAAATTCTATTTTTCTTTTCACTATGAGATAGAGTGAGAGAAAAATATATCAAAAATATTAAAATTATATATACGGATATGGATAAATTTTTAACTCATACATTATATTAATGATTCTAAAAATTAAATAAATATCGTTACATAGATGTAAATTTTAAAATAAACAGTTTCAATACTTAAAAGAAACAAAATAATGATAAATACGAGTGGAATTTAACCCGTAAAATTAATAGATTCTCAGAGACAAACAACGGATTCTTGAAGTATTGAAGGTATTCCTCGTTTCAGTAGTACGTGAAACGCCGATTGCCAAGATTTCCGGCCAACTATATTAATGTGCACCATGTAAGATCTGCGCATGTCTCACTCTATTAAGTAGAGATGAGTAAATGCTACATTGTTTAAGGATATAGTGTAATGGAATATTAAATATGATTTGCCAAGATTTCCGACCAACGGTATTAATCTGCACCATGTAAGATCTGATCATGTCCCACTTTATTACGTAGGGATGAATAAATGTTACCAGTTGTAAAGATATACTGTAATGGAATATGAAATATGATTTTAATGGAGTGCTCACCATTATTAGTACTATTTCTATAGATTTATATTCATCATGAATTTACTAAGTTCTGCTTTAAATGTAAAATTTAAAAAGAATTTACATGCAAGAAATTTAATTCCTGAACAATAAATAAATTTACCATTTTTGTTTTTCCTTTTTGGGAGGAGACACCAAGTTTTGGTTGTTGAAATTATAGTTTTTAATTAATAAATGGGTAAAATGCCTTGAAATTTCTTGCAAATAACTATGTGGAAATGTAGAATAATGAAAAATATTGAAATATTTTAAAATGTTTTATCAATAAGAATTTAAATGTTTTGATTTCTTAATATAATATTTATATAATATATAGATATAGTGATAATTGGCATTGAAATAATTTACTTAAGATATATATTAGCATATTTCATTTTTAGATTTAAATTGTACATATTATTTTTAAATATATATTAATATTATTTTTTGTATGGTGAAATATTTTACTATGATCAACACAAAATATGTGAGCTTTTCTTCTATAGACATAATATCACAAGTTATATTCCAATGTATTGGTTAACATGGATATTCAAATTTCTATTTAAGTCTTATACTACAGTGTTTATAAGACAAATAAATATATATTTTTTTAACTTTCAATTTCCTTATGTGCTATAGTTGATATAAAATATTTACATCAAAATATTTTAAGTTAGGTTAATTATTAATGTTTTATAATGCTTTTAATTAAATATAACCATACATATATTAACCTTATTATTGATACAAGATTCTTAGTCTATAGCTCATTACGATATTGGTGTCTAATTTTCCTGCATCTAATTTAATTTGTTCTCAAAGTAGAGTATACGTGTAGTTTTTAAATCAAAACAAAATATTTATTAAAGTAAAATATTATGTCATCTATTATCAAAATAAAATACATATATACATATTTGATTAGTTTTACTAGTTTTACTTAAAAGCATTATAAGATATAGTCCCACTCTAGCATTTTTAAATGTTAAGCTCACATATGTATATTACGTTATGTAAATGTTTTTTACATCCTCAAATTATATTAAAAAAACATAAAATAAAAAATAAAAAGTAAATTTACTTCATATATTTGGGGTCTTATTATTAGATTATATAAAAATAAATATAAGTTAAAAAAACCATGGTATTTTCTCTAATGTATTTACTTAAAATAACAATTATAAAGAATTAAAAGTAAATTTCCTTCAAGGACTTCTCACACTATATAAAAGTAAAAATAAATTAGAAAAACATGATATTCTTCTCTAATGTATCATATTTAAATTAGCAAAATAAAATAAAACTAAATTTATTTTAGTCTTTTCGATTGTCATATTATATAAAAGTAAAAATAAGTTAAAAAATCATGATATTCTTCTAAAAATATATCCTATTTAAAGCATTATTCACTAATGTATCATATTTAAAACATTATTCACTAAACAAACATGAAAAAAAAATATAGTACTTGTAATTTTACATTTCTTTTATACCTTTTATTTGCATTAAAATTTACATTTTTACTATGTGAACCACTAGTCTTAAATTTTTTCATAGAAAAATAATAAAATATTTCTCTCACAAATTTAACTAATAATTTTAACCTCAACATAAAAATTATTAATTTTAACTCTGCATGAAAACTTACTAAATATTTCTCACATATTTAACTATTAATTTTAACTTACTAAAATATTTCTCACATATTTAACCATTAATTTTAACGTAATCATCAAAATTCACTTGAATATTTCCCTCACCTATTAATAATTTACTAGATATTAAACCATTGGTTTTAACCTCAAAACTATTAGTTTTAATGTTGCATAAATGTTCGCTTCTCTCACATATTCATAACTTAGATTGGATAAAGGTATTATTGAATTTAAAAAAGCTATTCATAACTTAGTTTTGATAAAGATATTATAGCATAAAAAATAAAATTAAAGGAATGGCAATTAATATCTTTAACTCTACAAAGGTATAATTCAGGAATATATATATCTATATATTATTTTCAAGTTTAATTATCAAGATTGATTTTATATATATATATATATTATATATAATATATATATCAGCAAAGATTTATTTTAATTTTGGATCTATTAAAAGTCTAAAAAATGAAATTTCTCAACATATAAGTTTTACATTAAAACACATTTTTGTATGAGCATATATTTCATTTTTTTTTGTCCTTAATAAATTGGGAGTTAAGATGGATTTAGGTTGGTTAATGTTACAACTCAATATAAAAGAGACATGGTAAAAAATTTCATTCACACTGTAACTTATAAATAAAATATTTCCATATCTAAAAAACGTTTTTGCACGAGGAGAGATTTCATCCCTTTTTGTGTGGGAGTTAAGATGGATATAGGTTGGTTGATATTACAACCCAATAGAAAGGAGATATGGTAAAAAATTTCACTCACACTGTAAATTATAAATAAAATATTTCCATATCTATCTAAGTTGGTTGATACTACAACCCAATACAAATAAGATATGGTAAAAAAATCCACTTACGCTGTAAATTATAAATAAAATATTTCCATATCTACATGAAATAAGACCATTTTATATCAACGTTTAAAAATCTTTTACAATAATTAAAACAAATAAAATTGATACTATTGATATTTTCATATTTAAAATATATATGTAAATAAACCATTTTAATATCCATCCATATTAACGAATTTATTTTTAGAAAAAAACATAAACATATATTTATTTATATGAATCCACAATAAAAAATTTCAAACTTACAAAGAGAAAAAGTAATTGTTATTTAAAAATATTAATAGTAATAAAAAAAATTCAATGTGCATCATAACAACAAAACATTCAATATACATAAAATTAAGTAATATTTAATATGTATTTAAAAAATATATTAATAGAAACAAAGAGATGTGGTCAATGTAGTCCATAAATAAAATATTAGAAATACTCAGAGTTAACCAAAATATTTCTAATGACACCATTTACATATTATATATGGTTTAAAAATAATAATAATAATAATAATAATAATAAATCTATGTATTATATAAAGTAAGGAAATAATTAAATTTTTATTCTTATAGCATTCCAAGTATTATTATTTTGACCTTTTTATTAAGGGTTAATTTTCAATGGAACAAATATTTATTGGAATTTCTTGTTTAAATAATTTTATTCCATATATTTAAGAAATTTTGAATGGAATGGAAAAAGAGAAACATTCATTTTAACCGTTTCCTATCAAATCTATAGAAAAATATAATCTTTGGAAGTGGAATTTTATAAAAAGATATAATCTTTGGAAATGGAATTTTTTAAAATCTTATACTGTAAAAAAAATTTACAGCTCAAACTATTCGCTCCATTCTTACTAATCCCTGACTGAAATATAACTTAAAGAGTCATGCCACTTATTCCCCTTTATAATAGGAAGTTTTTATAGTACACCTTGAATAGTCATGCCACTTATTCCCCTTTATAATTGGAAGTCTTTATAGTACACCTTATCATACAAAAATTCTCATACTTTCCTCTCGTCATGTTACTAAGATATTCACCTACATCGTGGAGTGACTTGTAAACTTGTACTTTTTATGGATTTTATGCCATCCATCATTAGATTTGGTTGGCCTCTCCATCTCAACCATAATCGTAGAAGTATCCTTCATCGATTCATTTATTGCTTAAATGATATCCACGGCTAATTGTTACAACATGTTATCAAATTTTATACTTGTTCACATTTGGGGGACACATCTCCTTGCTTGTAATGTCTCTAAATTAATCTAATTTTTAAATAAAAAACGATAACAATATTAATGAAACCTCGAAAAATTTAAAACCATGGAGATAATAATCTTTGGATTATGGATTTATTCATGTTATTTACTTTTCCTCTTGGTATTATTTATTGTAATTCTGGTTCAAAGTACTGCACCTAATTACACATGTTGATTCATTTTACAAAGTACATTTGATGGCCTCCCGCCGAATATAAAATATCTCTGTCTAATAGGACTTGTGTCCTGAAATGAATTAAAGGTTGATTTAACTCTGCAGTACGTGCATCGAACTTTGGTTTAGGGTTTGGACCGGTTTCTACGGTCACTTACCTACACTTGCCGGTTCTTTTCTATATGACCTTTTGGCTCTTTGTCAATCCTAATCATTTGTCACTTTATGCTTTTCGTTTTCACCCGCACTCTGCTCTATGAGGGTTTTGTCCCTCTGTCACTCTGGTTTGATGCTGGTTCTATGGGTTCTCTCGGCCCCTTCTTAATTTTAATATGGTGTTTCAATGCTATGAGGACGTCGTCGCACTGCACAGGGTTTGTATTTAATTTAACTGGTTCATTTGCTCGATTTCCTGTTCGAAGGTGGTTCCTGTTCGGCTTTACTGATATGTTACTTTATGACAGGGTTCCTCCAAGCGTTTGCATTCCAGTTATATGGCTAATGGTGAGTTCTGGTTCCCTGCTAAACTTGTTTTACTATTTCTCTTCGTGCCCTGACACCCTTGCTCCGTGTCTTCAGGGGTTATGGGTTATTTTATGGTTTGGTTCGGCCTTCTCTGTTCAGGTAAGCTCACTCACTTTTGGTTACATGCATGTCTCGTTTTCCTTTAGGGTTATTCAAACTATAACGCCACTAATCCGCTTCGGTTCTGTTTGCAGGTGGTCTGGTTCTGCTGGCTCCTGGGTAGCGTTCTACACGACTGATATCAAACATTCCAACCCTCTAGTCACTTGTTCCGGGGAGGTTCTTACCATATCAGTCTTTCATTCATTGAGGTTTCGAGGTTTAGTTTTGTAGTTGTCGGTCGCATGTGCGATGAAATTATCCATCTCTTGGCTGGTGTAACTTGTTCCGTCTTATGGTAAATTTGTCGGGTTGTTGGCCTCCATTTTGCAATGCATCTCTGGGTTTTTCGAAACCCTTTCCTGTAGGTGGTTATTTTGGATGATTCGAACCCTCGTCTGTAGTATCTAGTCGTTTGATTAGCTGTCGGTTGGCATTTGTTATTTCAAACCCTCGTCCTGTCGGTAGGAGCGTTCAGTCAATTGGAAACCCTCGGGTATTTGAAAACCCTGGTCCGCCGACACTATGGCATTCTCTTACTGTAATAATTTGATGGCCTGTTTGTTATATAATGTATAACTTTGATGACCTGTCTGTTATGTATTGTATTGTGCAAAACTCTGTTTTGGTTCTGAAGAATGGGTTTCTCTTTTTGGTCTCGAAAGGACCGTGAAACAACTGGACTATATATAAATCGTATTGTAATGCAATGATACAATTTTTCAATTTCAATTCAGCATTGCTCTATTTATGCTGTATGGAGGTCTTTACGGGTTACCTGAGTTAGTTTGTGCACGCGTTTTCTTGTTCTCTTTTGTTCTAGAAGTGATATTGCTATGCACGTTCTCTACTGTACTCTTTATATTCCGCTGTCTGACGTTGTCTGTACTTGGAATTATTCTTTCTCCTCAGTCTGGAAGAAATATATTTTGCATCCGCTCTCTCTTCTTTACGTTTATTCGTCCTGTACTATTTCTACCATGCCAGTTTAGTTACACACAAAATTATATTTTCATATATGAAATTCTCTGTTACAGTGATGATACAGTAGATAAAAAAAAAAACGTTTTACTTTAGAGAATGACTGTATTTCTTATTGTTCTCTCTTTCTTTGGGGAATCCCGTACAATGATTATCTTTCTGCTTTTATCCTTATGAAACATAACTGTTCTTGAGAAAACTGCCCCAACAGAAGGGTAACTGTTTATCAGTTCTTTAACTGTCCTTAACTAATGTAATGTTTTTAAAGAAACTAATCAATTATTTTTCTGTTACTAATTCCTATTAAAAAGTAACAGTGCACAAATATAATTGTCCTAATCCTATCAACCTTCAGACAAATAAAATAAAATAAAACAAGTAAAATAAAGTAACGTAACTAACAAGCCTAACACCTGTCCAGTTAAAAATAAACGACTGTGTGTTCCAGTCTCTTCATGAGACTGTCAACCACTTTGTGTCTCCTCAGAGCTAGATGCTCCTGCATCAGGCTCCCGGGGTGGCAAAAAGTCATGGCTTCGTTCCATGAGGTTGTCAACAGAATAACCTGCCTTCTGTATTTGCGTCGCGTTAAGCCATGAACTATCCTCTATTGGACGGTTTTTCCATTTTACCAAGTACCGCAAATACTCCTTCCTGCGTGTGCGCTTAGCTACCTGTGTGTCCAAAATCCCTTCGATCTCAACGGGTGGTGCCATCGGCATCTGTCTCGTCCACGAATCTCCTTCACCTTTGGTGTCCCGCGGTGGCTCTGCTGCTGCATTAGCTGTTGAACCTGCGACATAAGGAAACATATCTGCCACGTTAAAAATAGGGGAAATACCAATCCCTGGTGGCAACTATAACTCGTAGGCGTTCGTAGAAAATTTGCGAATGATCTTGCAAGGCCCGATTTTCTTAAATTTCAGCTTGTTGTACTCTCGCTTTGGAAACCGTTCCTTGCGTAAGTACGCAAGGACTTCATCGTTGACATTAAACTGAACTTCCCGATGTTTTGTATCAGCTTGTTGCTTGTACCTCTGACTGTTGTCTTGTAATTTCAGTTTAACCTGTTCGTGCAGTTTTCTCATAGCTTGGGCGAAATCTTCTCCATCAGCGCTCCGTTTCTCCAGTTTCCCCAAATCTCGTAACTCACGCACTCCTCGCGGATGCATGCTGTACAGAATTTGGAACGGACAGTATCCTGTGCTACGGTTAGGGGAATCGTTGTATGCGAATTCCGCATGCGGTAGTACATGATCCCAAGTCCGGGAATTTTCACCTGTTAGACTTCTCAGCAAATTTCCTAGACTTCGGTTTACTACCTCCATCTGTCCATCCGTCTGCAGAGGATAAGCGGAGCTGAACTGCAACTGGGTATTCAACTTTTTCCACAGAGTTCTCCAAAAATGACCTGTGAATTTTGCATCTCTGTCAGAGATAATGGATCGTGGAAGTCCATGCAACCACACAATCTCTGTAAGGAAAAGATGTGCTATGTAAGTAGCATCGTTGGTTTTCCTGCATGGTACAAAGTGTGCCATTTTCGAAAATCGGTCTACTACAACCATTACTGAATCAAAGCCTCGTTGTGTCTTCGGCAAACCCAACACAAAATCCATACTAACAGAATCCCATGGTCGACTAGGAATGGGCAATGGCATATAAAGTCCAGTGTTCTGACTGTGACCTTTTGCCAATTGACAAATTTTACACCTAGTCACATACGTCTGCACATCCCGCTGCAACTTAGGCCAAAAATAGAAATGTTGTACCTGAGCAATTGTTTTGTCAATTCCAAAGTGTCCAGCCAGGCCTCCACTGTGTTTTTCCTGTATGATATTTTCCCACATAGAACAGTTGGGAATGCATAACTGCTCCCCTTTAAATAGCAACCCTTCCTGTAGATTATAGTCTAGCCACTTGCTGTCATTTCGTAACAGCGGGTTTTAGCAAGCCTCATAGGCTTCCATAAACTCAGTGTTGGTCGGATACAGCTCTTTTAGATGCTCAAAGCCTAAAATCTGCATCGTGCTCTCCAGTAAAAGCAATGTTCTCCTACTAAATGCATCTGCTACCTTATTTGATTGCCCACTAATGTGTTTTAGTACAAATGTGAAACTTTGCAAGTACTCAACCCAAGCTGCATGCTTATGGTTCAATTTATGCTGCTGCATAATGTACTATAACGCAGAATTATCAGAAAATAAAAAAAATTCGTTACCCAATAGATAATGTCGCCAATGTTTCAAATCCTGCATAATGGCGTAAAACTCTTTGTCATAGGTCGAGTATTTCTGTCTGCTCTCATTTAGCTTTTCGCTGAAATAAGCAACTGGTCTGTCCTCCTAGCTAAGGACTGCCCCAATGGCTGTACCACTGGCGTCGCAACGAACTTGAAAAAGCTTGTTGAAATCAGGCAGTCTCAACACTGGTCTTTCAGTAATCTTCTTTTTCAAGATCTGAAAACTGTGTTCTTCTTCTTCAGTCCAGTGAAATGGCTAATTTATTTTCTTGATCGTATCCAACATTGGTGCGCAAATCTTGCTGAAATTTCTTATGAACTTCCTATAAAAACTGGCAAGTCCATGGAAACTTCGAACTTCAAATAAAATTTTCGGAGAAGGCCAGCTAACTATAGCTGTCACCTTTTCTGGTTCCATTTTCAATTCATTTTCTGCAATAACAAAACCCAGATACACTAGTTCTCACTGAAAAAAGGTACATTTCTTCAGATTAATTAACAGCTTGTTCTGCTGTAACTTCCTCAATACACTCTGCAAATGTCTGAAATGCTCCTCCTTAGTCTTACTAAAAATCAGAATATCATCCAAGTAAACTATTACAAACTTACCATTAAATTCCTTCAGCACTTCATTCATCAGACGCATGAACGTGCTGGGAGCGTTGCTCAAGCCAAACGGTGTCACCATCCACTCGTACAAGCCTTTGTTTGTCTTGAAAGCGGTTTTTCATTCATCCCCTTCCCGAATCTGGATCTGGTGATATCCACTCTTGAAGTCAATCTTTGAAAAATAAGCCACTCCACTCAAACAATCCATCATATCGTCCATCCTAGGTAAGGGAAACCTGTACCTAACAGTAATTTTGTTAATAGCCCTGGAATCCGTACACATTCTCCACTCTCCTCCTTTCTTTGGAGCCAAAAGAGTAGGTACTGCGCATGGGCTCATGCTTTCTCGAATCAAACCTTTGTCCAACAACTCCTGGACCTGTTTTCTAATTTCTTCATGGTCCTTGGGACTCATGCGGTAAGCTGCTTTATTTGGCAGGCTTGCCCCTGGTATAAATTCAATGCAGTGACTAATACCTCTCCTTGGCGGCAACTCATCTGGAAGATCATCCACCACAATGTCTCCAAAATCCTCCAGCAACCTCTGAACTTCTTCTAGCAAATCTGAAATCTGTGTGTGGAGTACCACTGCCTTTGGTCTCCTTATGACAGCAAAATTTATCTCGCTGTCCTCAATCTGTTTTATGAATTCTTTCCCACCTAACAGCAGTGCTTTCACTCCACTAGCTTCTGCTGTGTTTTCCTCCTTGATGGGTACAAGCGTATGCTTGATGCCATATTTCACAAACTTATAGTAGTTGGTTTTTCCATCATGAACTGCACTTCTGTCAAACTGCCAAGGTCATCCTAATAGTAAATGACAGCCATCCATTGGCATCACATCGCAAAGGATCTTGTCCTTATCCTTACCGATCTGAATCTCCACCTCACACTGTTAATCAACTAACAATTGATGCCCCTTCTGCAGCCACGACACTTTGTAGGGAGTGGGATGTTTCAACTTCTTTAATCCCAGCTTCTCTACCATCTCCACAGCTACCAAATTATCGGTACTCCCACTATCAATGATCAACTTACAGCACTTACCTCGTGACTTGCAGACAGTGCGAAACAAAGCCTTTCGCTGATCTGGTTCTGCAACTTCCTTTGCTGGTTTTAACAACACCTTATTCAACACCAAGGCTTCACTTGTCTCTGGTGTATTCTCCGCTTCTTGAGGTGTCTCCTCAACGTCCTCTGGCTGAGCAACATAAGTCCCTCTCCCACCTGCTGGTTCACCTTCAGGACAATCATATGACTTGTGTCCCAGTTTGTGACAACGATAGCACTGGACAGTTCCCCTACCTCGACCAAATCCTCGCCCTCTCTGAGCTGGTCGTCCTTCCTTGTTGCTGTTTTCCTTGTCTGTTGTGCCAACAGATTTGGAACTGCTACCCTCCTCATTTGAGCCTGCACCTCTACCTCTACCATAAATCTTTCCTTTTCCCCTGCCAGAACCACCTCCTCTCTTGGTGTTCTATTTTCTGTTTATTTTCTCCTCTGCCTTCAGCGCAAACTGATAGGCCTCATCCAACGTTTGTGGTGAAAGGATACCAATTTCATCGAAAATCTCCCCTCTCAAGCCATTTATAAATCTGGCTGTTTTTTATGAGGTATCTTCCACATACCCTGCTCGCAAATTCAATTTATAAAATTCCTCTGTAAACTCCCTAACAGTCATTCGTCTTTGCTTCAGGTTCTGTACCTGCCTGTATAACATGATCTGGTAATCTTTCGGTAGGAACTTCTCCTTCAGCTTTGCTTCCATTCTAGCCCACTTCTTGATTGGCTGTTTGTTTAGTCTCTTCCTTTCCACCTGAACGCTGTCCCACCATAAGGACGCATGTCCTTTCAGCTTGGTGGTGGCAAACTTCACTTGTTTGTCCTCACTGGTTTCCTCAAACTCAAAAAAATTATTAACTTCACTCAGCCAATCTAACAACACATATGCAGACAAACTCCCGTCATAAGTAGGTAACTCATGCCTTGGCTTATGACTGGACAGCAAAACTGACTTCGATAATCTAAGTTCCGGTGTCACTCCTTCATACTCATCCTCCTCTGGTTCAGCTACTTCTTCATCACTGTTGTCTGCTGGGTTTCTTCTTCCCCCAGCCTCTATCACTGCCAATCTTTCACGCAAAACTCGAATCTCCTCTCGAAGTCCAACATCTACTGCCCTATGGCACACTGCGTCCTGTCCTCTTCCTCTTCCTCTTCCTCTTCCTCTTCCTCTTCCTCTTCCTTCACCTTCACCTTCTACCTATTCCATTTGTTCTAACTCAAGAAACTAGCTCTGATACCACTTATGATGGCCTCCCGCCGAATATAAAATATCCCTGTCTGATAGGACTTGTGTCCTGAAACGAATTAAAGGTTGACTTAACTCTGCAGTACGTGCATCGAACTTTGGTTTAGGGTTTGGACCGGTTTCTACGGTCACTTACCTACACTTGCCGGTTCCTTTCTATATGACCTTTTGGCCCTTTGTCAACCCTAATCATTTGTCACTTTATGCTTTTCGTTTTCACCCGCGCTCTGCTCTATGAGGGTTTCGTCCCTCTATCACTCTGGTTTGATGCTAGTTCTATGGGTTCTCTCGGCCCCTTCTTAATTTTAATATGGTGTTTCAATGCTATGAGGACGCCGTCGCACTACACAGGGTTTTTATTTAATTTAACTGGTTCATTTGCTCGATTTCCTGTTCGAAGGTGGTTCCTATTCGGCTTTACTGATATGTTACTTTATGATAGGGTTCCTCCAAGCGTTTTCATTCCGGTTATATGGCTAATGGTGAGTTCTGGTTCCCTGCTAAACTTGTTTTACTATTTCTCTCCGTGCCCTGACACCCTTGCTCCATGTCTTCAGGGGTTATGGGTTATTGTATGGTTTGGTTCGGCCTTCTCTGTTCAGGTAAGCTCCCTCACTTTTGGTTACATGCATGTCTCGTTCTCCTTTAGGGTTATTCAAACTATAACGCCACTAATCCGCTTCAGTTCTGTTTGCAGGTGGTCTGGTTTTGCTGGCTCCTGGGTAGCGTTCTACACGACTGCTGTCAAACATTCCAACCCTCCACTCACTTGTTCCGGGTAGGGTCTTACCATATCAGTCTTTCATTCATTAAGGTTTCGAGGTTTAGTTTTGTAGTTGTCGATCGCCTGTGTGATGAAATTATCCGTCTCTTGGCTGGTGTAACTTGTTCCATCTTATGGTAAATTTGTCGGGTTGTTGGCCTCCATTCTGCAATCCGTCTCTGGGTTTTCCAAAACCCTTTCCTGTAGGTGGTTATTTTGGATGATTCGAACCCTGGTGTGTAGTATCTGGTCGTTTGATTAGCTGTCGGTTGGCATTTGTTATTTCAAACCCTCGTCCTGTCGGTAGGAGCGTTCAGTCAATTGGAAACCCTCGGGTATTTGAAAACACTGGTCCGCCGACGCTATGGCATTCTCTTACTGTAATAATTTGATGTCCTGTCTGTTATATAACGTATAACTTTGATGACCTGTCTGTTATTTAATGTATTGTGCAAAACTCTGTTTTGGTTCTGAAGAATGCGTTTCTCTTTTTGGTCTCGAAAGGACCGTGAAACAACTGGACTGTATATAAATCGTATTGTAATGCAATGATACAATTTTTCAATTTCAATTCAGCATTGCTCTATTTATACTGTATGGAGGTCTTTACAGGTTACCTGAGTTAGTTTGTGCACGCGTTTTCTTGTTCTCTTTCGTTCTGGAAGCGATATTGCTATGCACGTTCTCTGTTGTACTCGTTATATTCCGCTGTCTGACGTTGTCTGTACTTGGAATTATTCTTTCTCCTCGGTCTGGAAGAAATATATTTTGCATCCGCTCTCTATTCTTTACGTTTATTCGTCCTGTACTATTTCTACCATGCCAGTTTAGTTACACACAGAATTATATTTTCATATATGAAATTCTCTGTTACAGTGATGATATAGTAGATAAAAAAATAAAAGGTTTTACTTTAGAGAATCACTGTATTTCTTATTGTTCTCTCTTTCTTCGGGGAATTCCATACAATGATTATCTTTCTGCTTTTATCCTTATGAAACATACCTGTTCTTGAGAAAACTGCTCCAACAGAAGGGTAATTGTTTATCAGTTCTTTAACTGTCCTTAACTAATGTAATGTTTTTAAAGAAACTAATCAATTATTTTTCTGTTACTAATTCCTATTAAAAAGTAACAGTGCACAACTATAATTGTCCTAATCCTATCAACCTTCAGACAAATAAAATAAAATAAACCAAGTAAAATAAAGTAACGTAATTGACAAGCCTAACACCTGTCCAGTTAAAAATAAACGACTATGTGTTCCGGTCTCTTCATGAGACTGTCAACCACTTTGTGTCTCCTCAGAGCTGGATGCTCCTGCATCAACATTGGCTCATTTTATAATCTATATGGTTTTTATCAATGTCGCAGTAATTTTCATGGGATATTATCAGCGAGAGGAAAAATGGGAAAAAATTTTAAAAATAGCAAGAATTGGGAAAAATGGTAACTTACAAAAATATATATATATATATTTTTTTCAGTTTTTTTAAAATCTAGAGTATTTACAAAAAATAAATACATTCACAGATAAATATGATAAAAGAATTAATATATAAGATGCGTAATATCATTTCTACAGCTACATCACACATAACAATGAATCATATCTTGAATAGTAACACATAACAATGAATCATATCTTGAATAGTAAGTCCTGACTCATGAGTCCCAACTCAGCCTCAAAATATCAACAAAAAATATAATAATGTATATCATATCATGAGGGGTAATGTTATATACAATGAAATGAACCAAATAACTAAAGTCTAATACTACTGATTTCCTCTGTCCCTCTAGATGTAGATGATGGTGAGGTTGCCTCTAGAAGCTGAAGAACTACGAGTTACAGGAAGTAGATCATATCCTCTAGTAGTGACAAAAGTAGCCTAGATAAGTTGTGTTACCTCCTCCTCAAAAAATCACGATTTTCGCAATATTTTTATTTTTGAAATTATTAATATTAATACTTATTTCAAATTTAAATTAACATCTTGGCTATAGTCTCTTAACGTACTTTTCCACATAATTTTTAACTACTATATAATTTTTCACTTTTTAATTAATCAAAAATTCAAAATTTAATTGCATATAAAAAAATTTCATACCTTTAATTGTCTATTTACATTGATAATAAATATTTGAAATAAAAATAAAAATCATTATTATATTAAAATATATACATTATAAAAATTAATTTAGTATTTTACTTTTCATATTATAAAACAAAGAAATAAAAAATATAAATAAATAAACTCCATCATCATTCCAAATCAACATCATATTTCTTCTTCAAATATATGTACGAACACTTCAAATACTATCATAGTGTGATACTAACCAAATACCATCAGACTGTGATACTAACCGAAGGAGCATAAGAAAACTGATATTTATAAAGAAAAGTTATGATAGATGTTGACTATGGAAGAAGTAATTGTGAAGAATAATTATTTTATTTTTTAATTTTATTTTAGTATATAATTTATTTCATTAATATTTAAAAAATTAATGATAAAATTATGATAGATATTAAAAAATAATAATAAAAAAATTATTTGTTTTAATTTTTTATTTTTCTATTAAATTAAATTTTATTATTTATAAATTTAACATTATAAAAAAAATGTAATTTTTTTTCAAAGATTACTAATCTATTAAAATTTATCGACTCACGTCAAGGATAGTAAACCATTCTTCACCATATAACCAGCTAAAACAAAAAAACCCTAAAACTTCTACATTGAGAATAATAATATCCCAGCGATCCTTGTAACACCCTACAGTTGACAGGCAACTGGGCGCGCCCTCCTTCCTCTATGCGATGCAACTAAGGCATGAAATAAGAGTGTAGAGCGACTAAGGATGAAATATATATTGTATAGGCGATGTTGGCGTTCCATTTCTTATAGGGGCGAGTTGGGGGAGCTCGTCCATAAGCCGACCAAGAGACATAAGGCGAACAAGGAGGAGAATTGAAGGGTGGTCCCGTGCCATGGGCAGGCTGACGTACAAAGGCACGCACTTGTTTGATGGACGTGTATGGTTGGGAATTAGTTGGAGGATCGGCGAAAGGGTGTAACTCCACGCAAGAAAACATATATGCATACGATGGGAAGATGGCATTTTCATCATCACACTTCGCACTTGATCTCAACAAAAGGTGCGAGGGACAAGAGGTGCAGCTGCGACATAGGCACGAGTTATGTGCCCACCCACCGGGCATGGTTGCACAAGGAACTCAGCATGAACGTTGGAGAGTCAAAGGCATGGGTAGAGGGTGTTCTAAGGCGTGCGCTCGCCGAATTATTGAATGAGCTTGAGTTGTATTGTAGGTGAAGGCTATGAACGGGAGCGCCCTCCTACGTTGGCAAGGATTCTTGTGTGTTATGCACTTGGGTGAGTTGTGGCTAGACCACCATGCGGTCTTGCACAAGTGGGCGCCTAACTTGGGTGTAACGTTGGTTGAGTTATACTCCTGGTCACTGTACAAAAATTCTCTCATATATAATAAAAGATTACTTTACATGTGATGTTGTTCTCCTACTATTCTTATATTAATGGTTTCCACACATTAATATGTTATTCATGTTTAATGATGAATGTTAAGGCGTCATTCGTAAAGTAAGTTAACAATGAAAGATGTTGGTTACTTAGGCGGTGCCGCACCTAGCCAGTTTAACGAAAAAAGAATTGGGGGCATGATAGGTGGTATCAGAGCAGGGTTTCTCATGACAGGTGAAGCTAATTCCAGGTTGAAGAGGCTTGATGAACGCAGAGAACAGACATGTATGCAGGGAAACATTATGGAGAAATTATGGATGAACAGTATGGGTTTTGTGGACTTGATGACTCATGGTAAGACCATTCAAGCTCTGGTGGACATAAGGGCCACTCATAACTTTATGACAGCATGGTTGGGAAAAGAGGTTGGACTGATGATCTTCCCCTCGAATGTGGAAGTCAAGGCAGTGAACTCTAGAGCTAAACTGGTGGGTTTGGCACACGAAGTGCCTATGCAGATAAAAGACTGGAAGGGTCAGTTGGACTTCACAGTGATGGAGATGAATGACTTCGATATGATACTCGGATAGGATTTCTTGAAGGGCAACAGGGATATTTTTTTCCTCTTCTGTGATGAGGTGGTGCTGGTTGGACAATCACAAACTTGGACTTTACCCACTCATAGGCAAAGGAGGGAAGTCAAGGTGTAGCATGTTTCTGCACTAAGTTTGGAGAAGGCTATGAAGGATTTAGATATGGAGACATATGTGGTGATGTTCAAGGGAGTCGAAGATGATGGAGTGGGGGATGCCTGTTCCCACCGATATTGCTGAGATGTTAACCAAGTATGCGGATTTGATGCCTGATGAGCTACCGAAGAAACTTCCACCAAAGCGTGCAGTGGACCATAGCATTGAGCTTGAGCTAGGAAAGCAACCCCTAGCTAAAGCACCTTATCGATTATCAGGGCCTGAGTTGGAGGAATTAAAACGACATATAAAGGAGTTAGTTGATGCAAGTTTCATCAGACCTTCAAGGTCCCCTTATGGAGCTCTGGTATTGTTGCAGTAGAAGAAGGATTCGAGTGAGCTACAAATGTGGTATGATTACCATACATTGAGCAAGCAGACAATAACGATAGGTATCCTTTGCCATTGGCTACTGATTACTTTGACAAGCTTGCGAAAGCCCGAGTTTTTTCCAAGCTGGACTTGAGGCATGGGTATTATTAGGTGTGGATAGCTGGAGGAGACGAGAAGAAGACCGTGATAGTAACAAGGTATGGTAGCTTTGAGTTCCTTGTTATGCCATTCAGGTTGTGCAATGCTCCTACTATGTTTTGCACTTTGATGAATGATGTCCTGCGACCATACTTGGATTTGTTCATAGTATTATAATTAGACGATATAGTTGTGTACAATGACAACATGGAGGATCATAAGAAGCACTTGGTGATGGTGTTTGAGGCACTAAGGGAAAATCAGTTGTACTTGAAGAAGTCTAAGTGTGTGTTCGCTCAGACTGAGATTCCGTTCCTTGGGAATATTGTTGGTCAAGGGTACATACGAATGGAGCCAGGCAAGGTGAAGAGAAACGAGGACTGGGTTGAACCAAAGAATTTCCATGAGATGAGGGTGTTTTTAGGCATAACCACCTACTAGTGAAATTTTGTAGAGGGGTACTCCAAGGTAACATCGGCACTGACAGACCTATTGAAGAAAGGCAAGAGGTGGAATTGGATGGATAAATGTCAAAAGGCATTTGATGACTTGAAGAGGAGGATGGTTACAACACCAATACTGAAGTTGTCTGACTTCGGGAGACTATTTGAGGTACACACTGATGCTTCACATTTTGCCATATGAGGGGTTCTTATGCAGGATGGGCATCCGGTGGTGTATGAGAGTTAGAAGTTGCAGGATAGTGAACGGAGGTATCTGGTTCATGAGAAGGAGATGACTGCAATAATTCATTGTCTTCATGTGTGGAGGCATTACTTGATTGGGAAGCCATTTTTTGTCAAGACTGACAATGTTGCAGCAAGTTATTTTGCATCACAACCGAAGCTTTCTAGGAAGCAAGCTCATTGGCAGAATTCAACATGACTATCGAGTATAGACCAGGAAGGCACAATGCGGTAGTAGATGCCCTTAGCAGGAAGGGACAACTTGTAGCATTGGAGGGAGAAAACTGGGCAGAGAGGAGTAAGAGTCGAATTCATATGTTAGAAGAGATGTAGAATAAGCTCAAGGAAAGTTTTGAAACCGATACTTTGGCACAGAATATAGTGAAGTAGATAAAAGAGGGGAAGACACGAAAGTTCTTTCTACAGGACGGGTTCTTGTTCTTTGGAAACCGACTCTATGTTCCAAAGTCATCTGGACTCAGGAGGTACCTTTTGAAGGAGTGCCACGACTCACCATGGGCTGGACACCTAGGGTAGCGTTGTTCTTCGGCATTGTTAGAGAGAGGATTCTTTTGGGAGAAGATGCGAGAGGATGTAGAGGAGTATGTACATACGTGCATCATTTGTTAGCAGGACAAATTGGACAATCAGAGACAAGGAGGACTGTTGCATCTTTTATCGATTCCTGAGAGGCCATGGATGAGTGTCTCGATGGACTTCATTACTCAGTTGCCACAGGTTATGGGGTATAGTTGTTGATCGTTTTTCCAAGTATGTCGTATTTGTTCCTACAAATATGCCTTCTGGATCCGAGCGGACTGTAGAGTTGTTCTTTAAGAACACAGTGAAGTATTGGGGGATGCCATTAAGCATCATGTCGGATAGAGATCCATCTTTTATAGGCAGATTTTGGACCACATTGTTCAAGTTAGTCAGGAGAAATTTGTTGATGAGTTCGAGTTACCATCCGTAGACAGATGGATAGACCGAGAGGATCAACACATTGTTGGATGATTACCTCAGACATTATGTGACGGCTGATCAGAAGAATTGACCTCAACTCTCGGATATTGCTCAGTTCGGCTACAATATTCAAAAGAGTTCTGCGACAAGGTATAGTCCATTTGAGTTAGTGAATGGGCAGATGCCAGTTGCACCGCATATCGCAGTGACAGGAGGTTTTTTGAGGAGTCCTCATGCGAGTAAGTTCATGAAGGCTTGGGATGAGACCTTGGAGTTGGCACGGTTGCACTTGCACGAAGCTGCAACGGGAATGAAGAAATGGGTAGAGAGAGGAAGTAGGGATGTACACTTCAGTGTGGAAGATATGGTGTTTCTCAGGATTACCGGGGAGCAGTTTAAGCAAGCCAAGGGGACTGCGAGCAAACTGACACGGAAGTATGAGGGACTATTTCGAGTGAAGAAGAGAGTGGGGGAATTTGCTTATGAGCTGAAGCTTCCGCACCATATGCACATGAAGCATCTGGTTTTTCACATGAGTCAATTGAAGAGATGTAGACTTGATGCTGACCATCCAGAGAAAGCTAAACTGCTGAGAGGACCAGCTAGGATTGTGGACAAGCCAGGACTAGAGTTGGACAAGATATTGAGCTACAAAACTATAGGGATTCATTGCCACATGAAACGAGAGTATCTTGTCAGATGGAAGAATGCACTGGAGGAAGAAAGATGGGAATTGGAAGACTCACTTTGGAGATGGAAGAAGAAGATTGCAAAGTATGAACGGAAGATATTGAGGCAGTCGATATTTTCGAGGGTGACAATGATTTCAAGTTGGGGAGGATGTAACACTCTGCGGTTGATAGGCAAGTGGGTGTGTCACGCCCCCAGGCCGGCGGTAGTCTTTCAACAGCTCTTGGTGAGGCGCGACACCACCAAACACTTTCTTTTCACCAGTACTTATGGTCATGGACTACGCCTAACCACTTATCCTACATAGTTTGTGTTTCTCAACAAAGTAATTATTAATGTTCCTTTATACCAATGAACACCCATACACATTCATTAACATCAGCAATTGTACATGAAGAATGCAATTGCACAGTATAAAGGGAGGGGCAACCCCCTAAACAATGAGTCTACCCAACAATATATTGTACAGTCTTTTACAACAGTTATAAAGCTTTACAGGTATACTTGGAAACCATAAGTTTCATACTTAGCCAAATTTACAATCTTTGGCAAACTGAGTTGCCCAGCTCATCGGCACCTCCACACGGTTGCTACACGACTAACCAACCCTTCGTTCATGTCATCGCACGATCGTGTTGTTTTCCCAACTAGGGCACGCCTCCAAGTCGCCACACATGGGCACCTCCACCCTTTGTCCACAATCTCAACACTTCACCAAGTCACACCGTGCACACTTGCACGATGGGCGTCACTCACCCAAGTCACCCAAGAACCCATGCCAAGTCATTGCACAAATCGGGCACCCACGCCCTCGTCCAACCATTAGGAGCTCCTTCGCACAACCTAGGCGCCACGCACCCGTGCACACTTTTCTCCACTCAGCGGGTGCTCCTCTACCCGCGCCCTTCAACCAAACCAAGAAATGACACTATCTTCATGCGGCCTTGCCCAAGAATGGGTGCATCACCTAAACTACAACTTCCTCTTCTTTGCTGCATCCACACTAGACCTGTGCATTTTCCTTCACATGTTGAGCGAGTTCCTTGTGTTGAGAAATGGTTGAAATGACTCCATCGCATGACCAATATATATGAGTGGCAGGGCAAGTTGGTCTGCCCAACTGACTCGTCCTCCACACCTTAAGGCATCCACACTCCATCACAATACTTCGTCGGCTTTGTATTCAAGTATGGGTCGGCCATGGGTTGAGCGTTCATGCTCTCCACACATATAAAACAACTCGCCCAACCTTCTATGCACCTCATTATAACATAACACCTTCACGTTGTAGGTTCAAGCTCGCACTTCTTTAGTTCGCCATCGCACTTCAAGCCGGGAGCGCGTTCAAGGACTGCAGGTCCTTACATCCTCCTCCACCTGAAGTCGTTGTCGTCCTCGACAACATACCATCCTGGTAGCCATCTACCAAGATCCACATCAATGTCTGTCTCATCCTCAGTCCATGATGTCAACTCCTCCACATACTGCAAACGTCCCTACAACATATGGAGAATTCCCATCTCCATCATGTGTCGTCCCCATCCTGTGAACTGTCATCCTTCCTGCCTGCCTGATTCTAACATCTCTTTGGTACACTGCTAGCCCCCATGACTTGAACTAGTAGGGTCATCAGTCTAACTGTCATGCTCAAATCATAAGAATGTCCTTCCTTATGCCCTCACCAGTCTATCTCGGATTCTACCACATCCTGGACTCACCAAGAATCTCACCATGCTCAGGTCCATGGAACTTCATCCTGTCTGCAACATGTGATGATGCTTGATGCCAAGCCATCCTTGCATCATCTGTCATACCTGCTCAACCCGCTTTAAGGACTCACTGCCATGAGTAGCTAATAATGAGCCCCATCTTCTTTCCCATCTAAGAAGATGTGGAGGGAGTAGAGGCTGAAGGATCACCCTCACTAATCAACTCAATCCATCTGTCAGGATTTTCTATCTCCATCCTCTGTAGATAAGTGACTCGATCCTCCTCTCGAACATTCGGCCTCACATTGCCTCATCATCATCACCATTACCCTCGACCACTTCTAGCCTTCTTGAAAAATCCAAGATACTATCTGAAAGAGTCCTGATGACCAATGGCTGCTCGGTAAGCTTTGTCTCAACCATAGACAACCTCTTACTCATATCTTCCATCCACTTCTCATTCTCCATTTGCATAACTGCCAACTTACAATCAGGCTTTGTCACTCCAATGGTTGGTACACCAATGGGTACATCCTCCCCTCCATCATAAATGTACAACCTCTTCAAATGCGGAACATTCATAGCATCAAACTGTTTCAAGAATTCCATTCCCAGCACAGCTTCAGAGTCATCTATCCACACTGTAGTGAGGTCGACCTTCCCTGTCCACTCACCAAGTGTTGTGTCCACCTTTTGAGCTACACCAAGAACACACTCAGGAGAAGAATTGACTGTCTTCATCTATGCCTTCATCGGTACAAATTTCAGTCCAATCCTTCTCGCAGTATCTTCACCCATGAAGTTGGGAGAGGCCCCACTATCCACCATAGTGAGTATATTAGCATCTCCAACCTTCATCCAAACATACTCCAACTTTTTCCTGTCAGGATCCCTTCGAGAGATCACCTCTGTAGCAGCAGCAACACCAAGTATCTGCATCATCCCCATAGAAGCTTCTTCATTCTTCGCATTAGATTGTGCAATCACAGCCACTTTTGGTCTAGAAGGGAAATTCTTCACCATATGTGGTTCAGCACATATCCAACACTTCAAGGCTTTCTTCGTCTTCGACTTATCATCTGATTTCGAAGCATCCTCTTTCTTCTTCTCTTTCGGCTTGTCAAACTTCTTCTTCCTATCATCAGAAGTCTCATCATAATGCTCCACCAACCTATCCACAGCAGCAAAAGCTTCTTCAAGTGTTCTAATCCTCTGCCTCTTCACTTCATTATGTTCCCAAGGCTTCAACCCAATAATGAAATTGAACACCTTGTCCCTCTCCGCCATGTTAGGAAGTTCTAGAACCACATTTGCAAACTCTTGCTGATATGTCTGAAGGTTCCCTGTCACATTTATGAACTTTGTCTTCATCCTTGCTTCCCACATTTCATCTTGAGGACTGAAATGGGTCTGCAAATCTTTCTTCATCTCATCCCACGAAGTAATGTCACTAGCACTGCCATTGGCAATCTGATCCATCCGTCTTCGCCACCACATCTTAGCATCCTTTCTCAAGATCTGAGCAACTACCTTGACCTTCGTCTCATCATCAGATAGACCCAATTGTTCCAAGTATTGCTCCATGTCCCATAGAAATTTTCCAAGAGTCTTTGCACTCCTTGTACCATCATAAGGTTCCTACTCTTTGACCTTCACATGAGGTACTCCTCCACCTAAGTTATGCCTCATGGCCTTCTTCAACACCGTGATCTCATCTCTGGCTTCGTCAAGAGAATTCTGCAAGTCCACGATCTTTGGAAGACCTCTGTCTCGTGCCTCTTCAACCTCCTTGACCCTTACTTCAAGTTGTGTACACATAAGATCATTGTACTCATGTTGAGTCCGAAGTTCATCGAGCTCTTCCTTCATCTTCAAGTTGGCCTCTTGATCTCTCTTGACCAAGTCCATCTTCTCAGTCCCGAAAGCTTCTAAGTCCTCCATCTTCTCCAACACTTTTTCAATGAATGCTATAGTAGCATCCTTCGCACCATGACTAGACCCAACCTGAGATTCAGCTACCATTTCTAACAACTTCCTTCTTCTTTGCAATCTAGTTTCAACCATCCAAGAGCTTCACCAAGTTGCCTGCAACCTGAACCAGCCCTTGTTCCACTTGTGTGAAACAACTTCCTTCACCTTCAAGTATTTTCTTCATTGTCTTCAATTTCCAAGTATACCCACACCTGCACTTCGTCACGAGCAACCCTGCTCTACACCAGCTCTAACTGAGCTCTGATCCCACCTATCATGCTCCCAGGCCAGCGGTAGTCTTTTAACCGCTCTTGGTGAGGTGCGACACCACCGAACACTTTCTTTTCACCAATACTTATGTTCATGGACTACGCCTAACCACTTATCCTACTTGGTTTGTGTTTCTCAACCAAGTAATTATTAATATTTCTTTATACCAATGAGCACCCATACACATTCATTAACATAAGAAAATATACATGAAGAACACAATTGCACAGTATAAAGGGAGGGGCAACTCCCTGAACAATGAGTCTGCCCAACAATATATTATATAATCTTTTACAACAGTTATAAAGCTTTACAAGTATACTTGGAAACCCCAAGTTTCATACTTAGCCAAATTTACAATCTTCGACAGACTCGGTTGCCCAGCTTGTCGGCACCTCCGCACGGTCGTCGCACGACTAACCAACTCTTTGTTCACCTCGTCGCACGATCGTGTTGTTTTCCCAACTTGTGTGTGCCTCCAAGTCGCCACACATGGACACCTCCACCCAAGACACACCTTTGTCCACAATCTCAACACTTCACCAAGTCACACCGTGCACACTTGCACAATGAGCGGGTGCTCACCTGAGTCATCCAAGAACCCGTGCCAAGTCGTCGCATAAATCGGGCGCCCACGCCTTCGTCTAACAGTCGGGCGCTCCTTCGCACAACTCGGGCACCACGCACCTGTGCATGCCTTTCTCCACTCGGCGGGCGCTCCTCTACCCGCGCCCTTCACCCCAACCAAGAAATGATACTATCTTCATGCGGCCTTGGCCAAGAATGGGCACATCACCTAAACTATGCCTTCCTCTTCTTTGCTACATCCACACTAGACCTGCACCTTTTCCTTCACATGTTGAGCGAGTTCATTGTGTTGAGCG
The DNA here is from genome assembly GCA_000404065.3 of Pinus taeda. Taxonomy (NCBI): domain Eukaryota; kingdom Viridiplantae; phylum Streptophyta; class Pinopsida; order Pinales; family Pinaceae; genus Pinus; species Pinus taeda. Next base: position 43,620 of record APFE030285310.1, read on the forward strand.
ATGGTTGAAATGACTCCATCGCAAGACCAATATATATGAGTGGCACGGTGAGTTGTTTTGCCCGACTGACTCGTCCTCCACGCCTTAAGGCACCCACACTCCATCACAATACTTCGTCGGCTTTGTATTCAAGTATGTGTCGGCCATGAATTGAGCGTTCATGCTCCGCACACCTATAAAATAGCTCGCCCAACCTTCTACGCACCTCATTATAACATAACACCTTCGCGTTGCACATTCAAGTTCGCACTTTTTCGGTTCGCCATCGCACTTCAAGCCAGGATCACATTCAAGCACTGTAGGTCCTTACAGGGCACGCCCTCCTTCCTCCATGTGATGCGAACAAGGCATGAAATAAGAGCGTGGAGCGACCAAGGACGAAATATATATTGTATAGGCGATGTTGGCATTCCATGTCTTATAGGGGTGAGGTGGGGGAGCTCGTCCATAAGCGGACCAAGAGACATAAGGCGAACAAGGAGGTGAATTGCATGGTGGTCCCGCGCCATGGGTAGGCTGACCTACAAAGGCACACACTTGTTTGATGGATGCGCACGATTGTGAATTAGTTGGAGGGTCGGCTAGAGGGCGTAAATCCACACAAGAAAACATATATACATACGATGGGAAGATGGCATTTTCATCATGACACTTCGCACTTGATCTCAACAAAAGGTGCGAGGGACAAGAGGTGTAGCGGCGGCATAGGCACGAGTTATGTTCCCGCCCGCCGGGCATGGTTGCATAAGGAAGTCAGCACGAACGTTGGAGAGTTGAAGGCACGGGTGGAGGGTGTTCTAAGGCGCTCGCCTGCCAAATTATTGAATGAGCTCGGGTTGTATTGTAGGTGAGGGCCGTGCATGGGCGTGCCCTCCTACTTTGGCAAGGACTCTTGTGTGTTATGTACTTGGGTGAGTTGTGGTGAGACCACCGTGCAGTCTTGTACGAGTGGGCGCCCAACTTGGGTGTAACACCAGTTGAGTTATACTCCTGGTCATTGTACAAAAAATCTCTCATATATAATAAAAGATTACTTTACATGTGATGTTGTTCTCCTGCTGTTCTTCTATTAATGGTTTCCGCACATTAATGTGTTATTTAAGTTTAATGATGAATTTTAAGGTGTAGTTCGTAAAGTAAGTTAACAACAAAAGATGTTGGTTACTTAGACAGTGCCACACCCAGCCAACCTAACGAAAAAAGAATTGGGGGCATGGCAATCCTCCTGCTATCCAGGCACCTGAAGATATACTTTAATCCATCCAAATGCTATACAAAGATTTGAAGATATACTTTAGTTCAGTGAATGATATGTGAACGGATGAATCTCATGGTCAATCCTCACTTTATATATAGATCTTATAGTTTATGTTGGAGAGAGACATGATGAGTGGTGAGAATGGACAGTAAATCCATAATGGGTCAACCCCACTTATATTTAGGGTTTACATTACGTTACCTATGCTTGAAACATAAAATATTTGCTATATACTTTTGGAAGAGCAGTTTCACCTATTTACCTGAGGTCGACAATTTTGGGATTAGACCTGTTCGGCATCATATGTTCTTAGTGACAGGATCGGCAGAGCATGCATACACGCAGCATCCGTTATGTATAACAGACTCTCTTATTCGAGCTAAATATTGAAAGGATCTCTCTGCTCTTACTAGATGCCAATTTCTCTTACTAGATGCCAATTTTTCTTACTGTATGTATAACTTCATTTTATTATATATAAGCATTTAGTAAATTTTAAAAAATATATTTATTAAAATTACATTCAAATATTTAGAAGGTAATTTTATTTTATTTATTTTTAGTTTTTAAGTATAAATTTATTTGGAATTTAAAAATGTGAGGGGTATTTGAACTTTCTAAATTGGACGAATTTAAACTAATTGAGAATTTGGAAAAATTCCACGAAAAAAAAAATTGTTTAGCCTTTTTTGGAATAAGACTTTTAAGCTTTTAAATTATAATTGTCAATTATTATTAATTATAGAAGCCTCTTAAACATGGATCTAGCAATAACCAATATTAATATTATCAAGTCATTTGAGGTGCAAAACTTTTTTATGGTACAAAACCTACAAGAATTGCACCTCCAAAAATTGCCCAAATTAATAGGTGATGCATTCTCTCTATATATATTTTTTATTTTTCAAAGAGCCAAAATGTAAGATAATGATACTTAAATACTATAACAATAAAAATTTCCTTTTTTACTTTATAATAATATATAAGCTAAATATTATTATTATTTAAACCATAAATAAAGTAATAGTAAATTGATTGGATTGAAGAATTTAGTTGAACATGATATTTATTTTTTATTAGATTTTTTAAATACATTTCAATATTTTTTAATTTTTTTTAGTTCAACGAAATATCTTATTATAAGAAGTTTTCTTAAATGACATTAAAATAAGATGTTAACATAGATAATATAAATTGGATTTATTAATCATTGAAATATGAAAATATAAATAAGATCAATATATTTTTAATTAATTTAAAAATAGTTAAAAGCTGATATAAAATTATGTTATTTTATCTAGATATGGAAATATTGTATTTATAATTGAGATATTTTGTCTATTAAGTTGTAATATCAAGAACAAATAAAGAATCCATAGTAAGAGGAGGACTATGCTTTATTTTGTGATCCATAATATAGATAAATGTCTTTCGGATTAATCACATTATTAGGATTTGATCGACATTGAGAACAATCTAATGTTAATGTCATCCATCCTCGGGACAATATTTTATAATACTATTAAGTAAAACTAACCAAGTATATATATTTGTCTTTTATTTGGATTATAGTCAATATTTTTTTAATTTAAAGAATATTTTTAAAAAAATACATATGTCAACTCCTGGTTGAGCACAAAAGAAATTACATGTGGCCCTCATAGTGACTTGTAGAATAAGAGTGTTTATGGATAGTTTGGATTTAACCTCCATTGGATATTCTAAAATATTCATACTAGTATACACATATCAAATTTCAAGATTTATCACCAAAGTAGTTAAGGATTATGCTCTTAACAACCTTTTAATTAAATTGATTAATTAAAAAAAACTTAATATGAACAAGTGTCATCTAAAATGAGTTATGGTTTTTGGACATGTGCTATTAATAAACCATCATATTGGTTCATAGTATTGTAACAAAACCTATTTACAAATTGAAAATCTTCATAATAAAGTGGAGACAAATGTCCATACATCCCACTCTTATTTCATGTTTTTCTAAATGTATATATGTGTAACTTATATGCTATTTTTTTATAATTAACAATAATAATAAGAAGTTAAATTAGAGTTATAATTTAGTTAGTTTTTATATTTTTTAAATTATAATGTGAGATATATTAATGAAGGACAGTAATTTTGTGTTTAATATAAATTGATGTTTATTTTGGATTTAGGCTCCCTAATCAATTAATATAAATATAAATTTTATATAATAACATTTTTTTTCTTTTCTTAATAAATTACTTCCTCACATTTTAAAAAAAATTAATGTAATTATTTTATTAATAATATTTTTTAATATTAATTTTATAAAAATTGCTATATTGCAAAATTACTAATTATAAAAACTTAGGCACTCTAAATGCAATTATCAAAAAGATGTGTCTTAATAACCAAAAAGTTTTCGTCTTTTTTTATTATTAAAAATATTATGAGAGTTATATTTGTTATATTTAATTTTTTTGAATTATAAAATGATTTCAACTAACTAAAACAATTTTTTGAAATAAACAACTCAAATTATGAATTTATAATTGTAAAAAATTCACTTACATCTTTTAACTAAAAAATATTTTTTTTTTTAAGAATGTCCTTTTAACTTAGTAACTCTATATCCACGTTCGATGATAGAAAAAATGGATATGCAATATTTAAATACACTAGTAGTAAGAAAGATTATAACTTCTACTTCACACCCAGCTAAACAATTGAAGACTGCATATAAACCCAAGGTTGAGACTGTGAAGTTTGAGTTCTTCGTAAACTTTTAATCCTAGGAACTTTTTAAATAGACAACTGTAAATCTTTAACGTTTTACAACATTTCAGATAAACGGTTCAATTTTTCATAAGCAAGCGTAAATCTGTAATGTTTTACAAAATTTCAGATAGAAAATTTAGACTTGGACATCACCAATTACAGCTCGGGCTTGAAGCTGTGAAGTTTCAAAGCTACTAAACTGGTGAATATTTAAGGTTCTAAAGATTTCAGATAAACAATCCAAAATTTCATGAAAGAACCCGAATCTTTAATAATGTTTTAAAAGATTTCGTATATAGAATTTAATGTTGGGTATAAACAACTAGGGCTAGAAATCGATTTCGAGGCTGTAATGATCAACATTACTAAGCCAACTCAATCATTCTTAAAAATAGATTCTACTAATTTACTTATTGAGTTAACTTCGCACAGATATATAAACTTTACATTAATTTCACCGTTAAATAATATGTGAGAAATAGTCATTGAAATTTAGTTAATTTATAAAAGCACAGGCTGCCTCAAAATCGTGATCCCTCACAACTTTTTGGCCGAAGCTGGCATCAATAAAATAAACCATAAAAAAACACAAAAACACGTTTAAAGTAAAAGGTATCCTAAAAATAATGTTGAAATAGTTTGTGTTGAAAAACACAATGTATTGCATGGAAGTTGGGAAATGGCCACTAACCGATAGAACATGTAAATAAATACAGTTTTCAAAATATTACCCTCTTTCTCAAATGTTCGTGACACAAGGTGCAAGTTCTTTCTCGGCATAAAAATTCCATAAGATTCGCTACAGAAAGTGCAAATCGCTTTTCGCTTGCTCCACAGTTAAAATAAATGTGCAGTTTTATCTCAATTTAGGTGCATCCAGAGGATTTGGAGGAAAGTCAATAACGGATAGCAAAACAGCTCAAGCTGAACAAACTCCTGGAATTCATATTGAAAAGAGAATGACCGCATATTTAAGAGAAACATGCAAAGGTTTTTTTTTCTAATATTTCTAAACTTTTTGTAATTTTTCGATTTTCCTATTATGTGATTCGCATTGGCATACATATATTGTGCATTGCATTTTCGAATTGTTATATTTTTATTCCAGTTTTATTCCAACCAGTAAAATTAAATTAATTTTTAATTATATTTAATATATTTTATATAATTATAGAATATATTATTAAAATATTTGGACAATGGGTTGTAAAGGTATATGAATTAGATTTGATTTAAAAATTAATGGGAATTAGAATTTAAAAATTATGTAACAGGTTTTTAATTACTAAAATTGACTATCTTAATTATTGAAATTTTTTAACACGTAAATAGGTTCATCATATCTTATCAATATTTTATGGGTAAGAAACTATAAAACATTTCATTTTCTTTCATATGACATTTATTTTTCTTAATTAATCGATTTAATAAATATAGTAGGAAGAGAATAACTACTTTCGAGATAAATTTCAACCCTTAATTTGTGACTACTACTAACAATATTTATGTTATATTCCTATTATAGAATAAAGTTTCCACAATTTTAATTTAGCTATCCATAAAGCTGATGATTACTAAATATTGAAATTTATTTACAAAGTAGTTATTTTTTTTCCGTTTTAATTAAATTCATTAATTAAAACTAAATGTAATATGAACAAGTGTGTTATGAAATGAGATATGGTTTCATAGTGGGATAACAAATTTTATTTACAAATTAAGAAGCTCTTCATAAAGCCAGAGTGAATCACTATAAAAAAAAGTGTTAGATTTGTTTTTAAAATAAACATATATTTAATTTATAAATTACTATATTTTAATAATAATAATAAAATTAATAATTATATATTTTATGATTTTTCCAATTTTAACAATTTGGAAATATATAGTTAATTAAGTTAATTTACATTTTTATGAATCGATGCTAGGATATTAAAAACCCAAAAAAAAATTCAATTTTTAAATTATCATGGACATATTTATATTTCATAGAAATCAAATTTATATTATTTATCAATAATTATAAATAATGAAATAAAAATTTAAAATCTCTCTTTCATAATAAACACCCTATCTCATCTCAATTTCATTGCTAGCGGGAGGCAGCTCAGTCTATGCAAATCCGAAACAGTTAATTAGAAGTAAGAGATTTTCACCAAATTTTAGTTATCTCCTCCTTCCTTATTGACAATTAGATAGCAATGCTATTATTATGAAACATCAATTCTTCAACGATTCTTCCAGGGAATTAACAATAAAAATCAGTTCCGGAGTTTGTATTGTAGTTTATATGCTTTGTGTTCTTAACTTGAATGGAGCGTCAATTTGAGCTTTTTTATTTCTTTTTACTCTTGTTAGTGTAATAATTAACTTTTTGTTTAACCATTGCCCGGAAATTTTATACGGCAGAAATTTTTTTTGTCCAAAAAAACTTACGTAGCTGTGAATTAGTAAAATCTAGTAAACCTAGAATTCCAAATTACATTAGCCTATTAAATAAAAAAAATGACGAAATGTGTGTTTTTAGTGCTTTTTCAGCCTATAGTCCATGCATGCAAATTTGTAGATGTCTATTTTTTTCAATTTTCAAATTTTTTAATAATAAAATTGAAAAAATAAATCGATCCCAAAAAATATAACCAGTAAACGCAAAAAGTCTAAACGTTGCACTACGCGTTTCCGCGTTTCCCCGCAAGGTCACCGATTCATACATCCAATAAAACAATATTACAAATGCAAAACCAAGACAAAGCACTGGGGATATATAAATAGCAATGCCCGGAACAGTGCGGCGGAGGATGGTTGCAGCGCGTTACATGTTCTCGGCACGAAGAAAATTGATAAATATGAGAGCATGACAAGTTATTCCATTCATTGCATCAGAAATGTTGGTTGATTCGAGGAGGCGAAAAAAATAACAGAAAGTTTAGAAAGCTCTGTGTGGTGGTGGGCTTTACTTGTCGGATCGTCTTCCTCCTCTAGATGCGTTCTGTCCTCCAAAATAAAAAAAGTAACCACTCTGGTCCCTGTCTTGGTTTACCGAACATTTGTTTAAACGGCCTATGGATCCTGCACGTTCTGTCCTCCTCCATACCTTTTTTTCAAGTTGATTTACCAAACAAATTAAGGGAAAAAATAATAAAAAACTATCTGTCCCTTTCATGGTTTACCTGCCATTTTTTTTAAACAAATGGCCTCCAGTCCTTTTGTTGGCTTACTGAGCATTTCTTCAGAAAAAATGAAAGCTCCCGAGACATTCAATAGGGATTTAGATTTATGATTATGGATTAATAATGTAAACAAAAAAAATATATATACCTTACCAAATATCTCGGAAAGCGAACGGAGTAAGGTATATTCTTGATATTAATAAATTTCTTAATTTCAATAAAGAAAGATCTATCTAAATTGGGTTAAGAAATGTTAATAGGCATTAATATCTGAGATCAAAATATAAGTAATTTATTGATATCAAACTATAAGCAATTTATTTATGACAAATTTTTGTATCGTTAAATTAAAAGAATCATAAAAATTAATTAAAACAGAAGTTTATTAATGAAATCTCTTAATAAATTAAAAGAATCATAAAAATTAATTAAAATAGAAGTTTATTTAATGAAATCTCTTAATAAACACAAAATATTTTGAAATAGTTTATATTGTAAATAAAATATTTTATCGCATCAATTATTTCTCACCATCATAAGTAAATACCCAATACCTACTACCAATCCACACTTACTTTTACAATCAAAATATAAATGTGTAATTCACAAGTAGTAATAATTATTTATGTAATTTTTACCATAGCATAATTTCTGATTTCTAAACTACCTTCCTAAACAAAATTATGAAATTACAATATAAGAAATTGAATTTTATTATTTTTATTACTTTAATTTTTATTATTAATTAAGCCAAATTTAAATGTTTATTTTATTATTTTGATTACTTTTACCTTTTTCATTTAAAGATATTACGCTATCTCTCTAATATGACTCTATATTACTTTTATCATTATTTTATTTTTATTAATTGATCCATAATGAATATTAAAAATAAAATTATTTTATATTTATATACTTTATGCCTTCACCTCTCCCTAGATTCAAAAGGAACACAATACCCCCAAATTAAACCAAACAACATATTAAATTATCACATTTTATAAATTATTCAAAAGAATCAAAAAGAAACGACATATAAATTACTACAATCTAAAGATTAAAAAATGGAACAAGATTCTTTTAAAAAATGGGGAAATTCACCTTTTAATCTCAATACCATGATTCGTTATACAAGCACTATAGATCCATCTGGACGAGGAATCTACCAATATCTTTTTAATATTATTAATCCCTTATAAAAAAAACAATACATAAATTATATATTTATAGATTCAAAAAAATATGTCGTGAGATTTTTTTTAACAGTGAAGAATCATTTTTAACTTAACAATAAAGAATCATTTTTAATTTAACATTAGGATTAGTAAATACAACTATGTAATTTTTTTTTAATAATGGCAAATAATTTTTAATCTAATATTAGGATGAGTCTTTATCAAGAGTTCAAACAGATCAAATCTCGTTATATGTAAATCTCTTTTTAGAATACAAAACATGAAAAATATTTACTTGTCAATAAATTTTTAATCTTGATAAATCCGTGATCAAGATAGATCTACAGTGGTTTTGTCTTTATCTATCTAGATAGACCATGTGTAATTTTTCATTGTCTAAATTGTATTTTTGCATAATTTAGTACTATTTTATTATTATTATTATTATTATTATTATTATTATATTAAAAAAATCTAATGATTACACATTTGGTCTTATTAAAAAAAATTAACTAAAATTATCTTACCTTAATTACCTTTATTCTGAGTATTAAATATTTTACTAAGGTAAACATTAACGTTACTATATTATATATGTGTTGTGTGTGTGTCAATATCGCTATTGAAACAATTTATTGAAGTTATGTATTCAAATATTTATAAGAGTGGTAAAGGTATACGAAATTATATTATTATTCAAAGAGTTAAAGTTAAATATCAACTAATTATGTGAACAAAATGAGAATGAGAATAATAATGTTTTATAATGTTTTAATATTATAGTGGCAATGTTCCAAAGTATTTTTGTAAGGGACACTTTTCAAAATCCAAGTTGAATGCCCACAAACTTACATATCACCCTCATACACTTACATATCACCCTCGTACATATCAATTTCATACTCGGTTGGAATGAGCCTCTCTGCTTAACAAGCCCAAAAAATCATAAATCATTTCATATGAAACTTGTTTATATGATATTTTTTTAATTAACCAATTTAATTAAAAAAATACTAAGAGTATAACTACATTGAAGATAAATTTCAACATTTGATTTTTGTGTGCCGCTAAAAATATTCTAAAATATCCCATAGAGATTAGATCCCTACTATTCATATAATAATTATTAATAATTAATTTAAAATTATGAAAACTTTATTAACAAAATAAACACGAAATAAACACGCTTATAGACATAATTAAATATATAGGTTTATATTTCCTTTCTTTTTCGGTACTTCAAAGTCAAATGATGTTTTTTAATTCTAAGGTTTTAGGTCAACTAATTGAAAGTGTTGTTGGGCATTTACTGATTAAATTCCCCATAGGTGAGCTTCATTAATATATATTTAGGAGCTTACATCTACGAAGGTAAACATTTTTAATCCCAATGGATTATTTTCACGTACTATGATAGAATGCTTACGGGAATTTCGCTAGTCCTATACTAATAGGCGTATAGTTTAAATCATCTGGGGTCAGTTGTATTCCTCTACAAATACGAAAAATCATCCAAGTTTATTAAAGATATCATCTACAAATACGAAAAATCATCCATTAGACTTACCGAAGGTTTTCGAGAGAGACAATAATATTAATAATTAGTATGATTTTTAAAATGCGATTAATGTAGTTTAAATTTAAAGTCTCACAATAACCTATAACTTGATTAAAGAAAATTCTGTAACAGTTAGATTATCTCTAGCACATATTTTACACTTGTAAGAATATAAAATATAATATAATTCTCTCAAGTGTGCTTTCTATTTCTTTCGAAGGTGTATTTTTGGATGTTATGTCTTT
>APFE030285313.1:1877-12914 GCA_000404065.3 Pinus taeda
CTCAAGCAAGCTAAGAAGGATAATAAATTATCACCAAAGTATTATGGTTCGTACAAGGTGTTGCAAAAGATTGGTACTATGGCATACAAATTGGAGCTTCCTGCAACTTCTTTAGTGCACCCAGTTTTCCATGTTTCATGTTTAAAAGAGGTTATAGGTGATAAGCTTCCAATTCAAACAATATTGCCAGAACTTGACGAGGAAGGAAAAATTATATTGGAACCGAAAGCAGTCACAGAAAGAAGAACTCGACAGCTACGAAATCGATCAATTTCGCAGTATCTCATCAAGTGGAAGAATTTATCTATTGAAGATTCCACATTGGAGGATGAGAATTTTATATAGAATCATCCAGAACTACTCAAGCGTTGAGGACGAAATGTTTTTTAAGGAGAGGGGCATGTTAGGTCCCTATAATACTAGTGATTACCCCATTACTATTGTAGTTATATCCCTTATTAATATTTTTGTGCCCCTATTGTCCCCATATTGTTATTACTGTGCCCCATAGAATCCCTCTATTGTTTTTTTTTTTCTGGATAAAGACTAAATCTATTAACAAAGGAAAAAATATAGTACAATCAAGCCTGGAAATAGGCAGAGCCAAGAGGAACAAGAACATGGGCAGCCGGAAAGGATCTACAATCCACCTTGGCGCCTAGAAGCAAAGAGAAGAGAGAAGAACATAGCAGGAAGTAACAAGAACAACCAGAGAGCAAAACAAAGCATATGATACTACCCGACATGGGAGGGATCGACTGTGTGGGATTTTTTCCCTTTCTTTTTACCAACTTTGACCCATTCAGGAGGGCACTCCTGAACTCGCGTGATTTGCAAACTGAGCTGGGTTGATTGAGAGATTTCCTTATCTGAATCCGAGGTGGAGGATTCATGATTTCTTTTCTGGGAGCTTGGCTGGACAGAAAGATCCTCAGGGTCAGCCGAGGGCGATTCCTGCGCTGTCTTGGTCTTTGTTTCTTCCTCATTCATCTCCTCTTCATCCGAGCTGAAATCAAAATCGTCCATTGGGAGAGGGTCATGAGGCTTCCAGCTTTTGGATTTCTGCTTAGGATTGGCTTTCTTTTTTGGGGCAGGCTTCGAGGGACAAGAGCTCTGAAGGTGCCCTGTGAGATGGCAGTTGCGGCATCGGAAAGCTGTATTCTCGTAATCCAAGTACTGAGTCCAATGAAAGTCACCAATTTTGAGATTGATCTTGTCTGGAAGTCCTTTGCTGATATCTATTTCTGCACATATTCTGGCAAAGGTGTATAGACCTTTTTCCCCTCTAGAAATGTCAGTGTCTAGGAAGCGGCCTAGAGAGTTACCGATTCCTTGGAATACTGCAAAGTGCCAAAGATGAGCTGGGAGATTAGGAAGTCTGGCCCAGATTGGGAGCTTGGTGATTATTGCTGAAGATGGATCGAAATCCGGGAACCAGGGGGTGAGGAATAAACCTGCTGAGCCCCAAAACCAAGGCCCTGCTTTTAGAGCTTTTTGGTAGTCCTCCTCAAAAGCAAACACTGTTATGAAAAAGCCCTTTGAGCATAATAAAACTTTGCAATTGTTGGTCCAGTTAGAGTGTATCCACTGGTAGAGATCTGCTGTCCGTGGCCACAACCCATTGAACCTGCAAATAATGCCATGCTCTGCAAACTGTTTGGCTTGCTCATCCAGTGTTGGATGCGCTATTTCAATGGAGGGAGTCTCCTCAAGTTTGTCCACCAGAAAAGGTTTGGGAGCCTGAACTGGTGGGACTGTCTTTTCCTGCCTTGGTGTATGGACAGCATCCTTGTATGAGAATGCCTTGGCTGAGGAGGACTGTCCTGCCGCTCCCCCTCTCAATCGAAGGGAAAGGATAATGGATGCATTTCTTTTAATGCTGTAGAAAGAAAGGGGGTAGAGATCCTCTAGTTGTTTACCTTCGTGGAGAAGTCGTTGGGCTGCCGATGGAATTCCCAGCTTAAGTTCCAGCGCATGCGTGAGGTCCTTCACGAGATCCTGAGAGCCTACCCAATGCAGCAAAGTTTTGCCGGAGAGAAGCTTGATTTGGATCTGAAACGAGGCATTCCAAGACGTTTCATCTCGCTCACGCATTTTTTCAAACAGTTCAAGCGCTAAGTCCAGGCGGTTGAGTTTCGCAAAACCCATTTTCATATTATTCCCTGAGAATGCCTTTTGTGCAGTAACTTCTAAAAACACCTCGCGCGTACCTTGGCTCTTCACATGAATGGTGGCCAGTGACTTCATTGGCCATCCTTCAGGCGCTGGAAGCTCCACAATATTGGCAACGGCAAAGGTCTGCTCCTCTTCTTCCAGGGCGGTGCTCGAAACCTGGACAGCTTCTTCTGTGTTCGCTATGATTTCCTGATAGGCTACACGAAACGGAGATTCACAACTTGGCAAGGCAGCATGAACCATTGCAGACAGAGGCCTGGGCAGCGATGCCCAGGGCTTGGGAGCCCTCGCGTGAATATTCTCCAGCACTAATCTGTTGTCTTTCAGGCATGCGAAGCGTTTGAGGAGAATGAAACTCACAAATAGAGAGTCCTCCTGTCTGCCATGGCCGTCGAAAACACCAATGAAAGTGTTGAAGGGAGACAGCGCATCCTCAAAATCTGCATCCACTAATCTATTCTTCACATGAACGGATCCCAAATATCTCAGAACGATTTCTTTCACTTTTACTTCCCCTTTCTCTCGGAGTTGCACAACAGATCGACAAGTCCTATTGAAGACTGCGATAGCATGCGTCTTGAGCTTCGGATTCTGATCCAAGGGTACATTAGAATCCCGTAGAAATGAGAGCATCTCTGTAGCTACAGGCGCAATCCCTCGGCACAGTGTAATCGCCATCGCAGTCCAACGCGCGTGCAGTTTTTTTCCCCCACTTACCATGGGTGAGAATCCCTCTATTGTTATTTTTGTGCCTTAATATTATTATTGTTAGGTTGGTTGGGTTATAATGTGACTCCTTAGACTCCTATATACAGAAAGGAGGTTTTGTAATTTGAATCATCAAAGAATCATTGATTTGTGTAATGTAAAGGAGGGTGTCCCATCGAAGAGGTTGAATTTTAAGGCGTTGATCTATCTTTTCTATCTTTTTGTGAGTTGGTTTCATAACACACAAATCATTCCAAAGCAATCACAAAATTCATTGAGATGAGGGAAACAATGGGAATACTGACCATGAAGATCACACAAGAAACAAGGGTGGTTTGTGCGAAGCATCTTGAGTTTCTTAGGTGGGACCAGTAAGTTAACATGGAATTCTGGGATATTCCACTCAGGGAACGCCAATGACTTGTTCAAATCAACCGAGTCATTCTCACAAGTACACCACCTGGAAAAGATTAAGTTGGGACAAGGGAAAATGGAGAAATTAATCCAATACAGGATGTAAAGGCTTCAAATAGTGCCACTCGACTTGTTGAGTATTGCACCAGTCATCCAGCAAACATCGCAAAGCACAGGGTAGGAGAAAAGTTTTGAGGCAGTCGAGACAAGAGAGAAGGCAAAGGAACAGTTGGACACAGATGTTCACATTGATACAATATTGATCAAAGAATGGGAACAATTTGATCAACATATTTAAGATCAGAGTAATACCCAAACTGTTATTGCACTAGAATCTCCCTTAAAACAACAACCCCTGATTCATGAGCCTGTGATTGATAGACCATCTAGTGTGGACTCACCCCTAAAGTAAATTGAGGTAATCCCCTAGCATCCTTTGTTAGATATTACACTCAGCATAGAAGAGATTCCATTGTTGGATCTGTTTTATAGCCCTAAACACAGAGCTGTAGTCAAAAGGTAGCGGAAAAAGGGAAAGATAGGTAAAGTATCAGCGACAGTTTGTCAAAGGGAATCCATGAATATCATTTGGAGAGACTCAGAAGTTAATCCCTCTGAGGAATTGACCAAATTATCTCTGTTTGTAGGATCATATACATTTGCAATGATTGATAAAGCAACCGAAGCTAATCAATTACTCAAAGAAAAGGATTAGAGGATTAAACAACTAGAAGAATAGTTAAGGGAGGAAAAACAGAGAATTGATCAGCATGCTATTGAAAGACAACAACACCTATCTCAGGATTTTGAATAGCTGAATTTGACACATCATGAAAAGATCAATGCTAAGTATGAGCATAAAAATCAGATACAACTCTCAATCGATCAATTTAAAGACAATCCCAAAATTGAAGAGTTTAAAAAGGAAGCCTTAGAAGTAAATAATTTCTTGTCTCAACAGCTAACCCAACATTTCCAAAACATATCTCGTATTCATCCGCTATGTATCAAAACCGACACACTGATAGATCAAGAAGTCAATTCCAGATTGGAATTTGAAGATGCGGATGACAAGATTACAAATTACATCTCTTGGCAGAACACAAGAAAGGGAAGGGCTACTAAATCACCAGTAATTGAATAATCTCACAAAGAGATATTATTTTCAGAATGGGAGACACAACTAATCAAAGTAGAAAGAGTAACTTCCAGGGCCAGGGTAGTGAGGAATAATACCATTGAATTGATTAATGATAACTTACCCAGTGCCAATTTAATTTTTGAATGTTCCCCAGAAAACCATACAAAATAAAAGGTGTTAGAAAAACAATGGAAGCAATATTTGAATACTAGGGAGGAGAAAATAAAAAATAAAAAAGATTCAATTGGAATGCACATTGGTTCTACTTGGTCAAATCACATAGTAAACAAATGACAATCAAATGTCTCACTGATGTAGCCGATCGCATGATGCCAAAAATCTCAGATGCAGTGTACACATGTCAGTTGCATGCTAGGATGAGTCATCCACCAGAAGTCTAAACTATGCTTGAGATTTGTCAATTAAAGCCACAGGGGGATGATAGATGCGATGCATCCTTTTAGAGTTATTTCAATTCTATTTTTATCACCAAATCCCATATTTTGAGAGAGGTTGTTCCAACCACTTCAAGCACTTTTTACGAACAATTTGTTCTCTTTTTACTATAAAGACCCTTTCATGTCATTTTAGAAAGGGTCCTACAATTTTATTAAATTAGATTTAAGAAGATAACACTTCTGCACTTTTGGATTGATTTTGTTACAAGATAAGGATCAGGGTTCAAACTTGTTATAAGGGAGAACTCAAGAGGACCTGCATTTCTATATCTTTTCGGAGTTTTCGTAAATATGAAGAACGAACCAGACTGTTATTCTCATATCAGGATTCAAATACATATGGTACTTTTATCAAATGTCTCTTTGTTACATGTTATACAAATAAACAGTCTTTTTGATTCGATATTGTTATTATATGTGAATATTCATACAATTTTGCATTACATCACTTTTGAGTAAGTTGGAATTGGTATTCTATAAGCACATTTGCTGACAGTTGATGGTATTATTAAATGCAATATGTTTTATATCACTTTGTGATCATCATGCATGCTTAAATTTTTGTAGTCAAGTGACTGATCTTTATTAGTATTTGATTACTAGGAATTATTATAAATTGCATTGGTATTGTATTACCCGGGTTATTTATATAGATTTATTTGTATGTTTTCATAAATTTACAACTCAAACCATCTATCACCTCATTATATACTCAAAATACTCATTCATCAAAACACATTTGATTGGGAAATTGATCCCATATTATCTAGTCAGAGCCACCCTCCCAAACAGAAAAGGAGTTGTATTAAGGGCCAGACCGGGTGGTTATCCCCAATGTTGGTGCAACAATTTTAGAGGCATCAACATTTTTTGTGCAAGAAGGAGGGCCTAACTGTGAATGGAGAGTAAATCTAAATCTACAGGCCATTCTAAGAGTAAAACCACCTCACCATCACCTCCAAGTTCTCCCTCCCATTCCAGATCTCCTATTCCCAAGCGAGAAGTTTAAAAGAAAAATACAGAACCCACTGTTGAAATCCTACGCAAACCAAACATTACTCCTTCTGAAACCCCTGAAGTACAATCTTTGATCCACAAATTGCAGGGGATTTCAATTTCTCAAGCAGAGTCTGAGTTATCCCAAGGCAGTGTCACTTCCCGGTTTATCCCATCACAACCATTAACTAGAGCAAAGAGTGAAAAACTTGGAATCCCACCAATTGAATTCCCTCTATCAAGTCGAAAAAGGGCTGGGAAGACACCATCAGAATTTGACAGCGAGGTTCTTTCATCATCATCCATACCATTGCAATTTCACACACCCTCTTCTCAACTCCAGATCATAGTCCAATCAAGTACAGGAGCTTCAACATCCTCTACCCAATCACTTTCAACTGCTTCTTCACCCTCTTCTACTAATATCTCAATAATGGCACATAATCAACCTCAACCACGACCATGGACCAATCCAGGAGCTGTGACAATGCTTGCCCCTTTGAAAAAATTGCTAGCTCATTCGGAAAAATGGTTACCCAAATTCAATCCTGTTAATGGCCTATTAGCAAAAGAACATATAAGTAATTTCAAGTTGTCCATAAATTTGAATGGAGTAACAGAAGAGGATGCAGTGGTAAGGTTATTCCCATATACATTACAAGGAGAAGTTGGATCATAGTACTTCTCATTACCATCAGGCTCGATTAATAGCTGGGATACTTTTCAAGAGAAATTTTTAACCAAATTTGGAGACGATAGGTCTACAACAACTATGATAAACGACCTCTCCAATTTGAAAGCCGAACCCAAAGAACCCATTAAGAAATTCAATTCACATTTCAATAAGTTAGTGAATAAAATAGCTACGGCAACCAAGCCTAGTGAGGAGGTCCAAAATGAATGGTACATTTGTACGCTACCTTCAAACAAAACTATCTTTATTGATAGAGCTACTAAACCAACATTAGTAGAAAATATAAAAGAAGTAATAACTGTTGAAAAATGTACCATAGCCTTAGAAAAGAAAAATGCACTAGAGGAAAGAAAATCCACAAAAGTAACCTTTAGAGAGGAATCAAAGAAGAAAGTAAACAAATATCCATGTGACATGGAAGGCTTGCAAAAAGTTCTTAAAACTATGTCCAATGAAATGGTAGAAATTAAAAAGGAGGTTGCTGAAACCTCATCAAAAAGACCATTTACGAATTTTAAAGGAAATCAGGAAACTGATCCTAAACCACCAAATGCTATATCAAATGTAGAATTTGATTTAGATGATGAAGAAGAAGAAGGTACAGCTTTATCATCTAATGAAACAGAGGAAGAAGAATAGTTGAATGTCATGGAATGTGGGACTTTATTTTTCCCAACTCTGATAATGAAAGTGAACATGAAGCCTTACGAGTAAACACTATAAGTAAGAGTGTTATAGAACCTAATCAGTCAACTCAAAAGAAGAAAAACTCAAATCATGTTACTAAAGAGAAAACTCCCGCGAAGAAAACTCCAATTTCATCTCCTCAAACAAAATCATCTTTGTCTAATCCTCCATCATCATCAAAGACTCTAGTAGTTTCAGATCCCATGAATTATAACATAGTTGAAGATATGAAGAAGACTCGAGCAAATATTTCTCTGCATGAACTTAGTAAGCTTAAACATCAACAAAATCTGTTGCTTAAGGAATTAAATGTAGTACCTTCTTCTCCTCTTCCAACTAGTGTATTATGCAAGTTTGTCGGAGGATCAAGTAAGCCACCAGCTGATGCCATTTTAATGGGAGATAGATCAAATTCTCATAATACTCCTTTTATTTTCACTTATGAGATCTACAATATAAACTTGCATAACTGCTTGATTGATTTAGGGGCTTCATCAAATATAATGCCAGCATTAGTTTGCTCCAAATTAAATACTGAACCCCAGAAATCTGCAGTTCATATTGTTGAGGTAGATCGGACTAAGGTTCAAGCTTTAGGAGAAATAAATTCAGTTACTATTAGACTATCTACTGATCCAAGGGTTGTTCAAATAATTGATATATTGATTGCTGACATCCTTGATTTTTATGGTTTAATCCTTAGTATAGATTGGTCTGAAAAAATCCATGGTTATATTTCAACGGATTGGTCTCACATGTGGCTTCCTTATAATGGGAAGCCAAATTAAATCAGAATCGACCATGAAAAGCATCTTACACACACAGTAACTAAATTTGAAGAAGAAAATAAACCAGTAGCCTTCAATAATAATATTCTGGGTAACTATTCGGCTGAATCATTTTTTGGGAACTTCACTGCTCAATGATCACCTTTCTCAACTAGTAATTTCACCTCACAAGTTGAAAATTTATCATAGATGGATACTTCTAAGTGTGTTAATGTTGTAGATAAAATTGTAGATAAGGATGTAAAAAAGCCTTTATTTTGGTCTTTGTATTTTGAAGGATCTAAATCCAATGATGGTGCGGGAGCAGAATGAATTTTAGTCAGGCCTGAAGGAGAGAAAACTATGTTATCGTGCAGGTTAGAATTTGAGTGTACCAATAATACTACAAAATATGAAGCCTTGATTCAAGGTATTTATAAAAAAATAGGTCTTGAAGTGAAATATCTTAAAGTGTTTGGTGATTCTGAAATAGTGATAAAACAAGTGACAAATATTATTCATTGTCTGTTGGGAAATCTCAAATGCTATCAATCACTCGCTCAAGATATTATTTCTCATTTTCTGGCATTTAATATATCTCCTATTCCCAGATCACAGAGTGCAGTAGTGTTGGGCCATGAATACGACCACTTTGTAACACTTATTCCATCCATTTTTTCTCTTCTCTATTATATCATTTGTTATAATTTGTCATTTAAATCCATTTTATAAAAGATTTATGCTCTTATGGATGAATATTATTTATTTTCCTTCATTTCTAATAAATTGATGATTATGCATGATTTTATCAATCAAAGTTTAACAAATTCGTTATAACATTATTCACCATTTTTAGCCTCCAATATAATTTCCAGATTGAATATTTGATCATTAAAAGTGCCAACTCAGAAATGCGTTGGAATAAGGAGTGACAGTTTTGCAGTTGAGATTTTGAGCAAATGGAGAAACATCTGGAAAATCTGGAACATGGGTTTTATCTAGAACGGCCCCAATTAACTTTAGCATAGAATGGTTTTCCCAAATTCGGCTTTTACTAAGAGAAACGCAGGGTTCGTTGAGCACGATTTTCTCAGATTTGTTGTTGCGACCGTCCTCCAAATCTCAGCTGCAAAGCCAAATTCGTCTTGCTCTTGTTGAAAGCTGGATGGAAATATATTTTCTTGTTTATCAATTAGTTGGAATCAATCTAATTTTTTAATAAAAATCATGTTGTACTTATCTTTATTGTAACTTCTCTATGATCTCTCTATTTAAATGAAAACATAGATCAGGGATGGGGATGACTTCAAGATGACTTTGGGGATTCGAATGACGGAATTGAGGATTTAGAATTAGAGATTTAGAATCAAGAATTCATGATAGGATAGGAGGAAGAAAGGATTGTTTTATGCTGTAAGTCTCAAAGCTTCAACTGTTGTAATGATCTCACCATTTAATGATTAATACATGATTTGGGAGTTGTTGTTCATTCTGTTCATCTGAAGTAGCCCAGCAGCGTCCGCTGGCGGCTAAGGGCGCAGCCTCTGGTGGAGTACACTGTTGTTGTGTATCATATATTTACACTTGCTTTTGTATCATTATAACTTGATTTCTGCGTGGTTTGCTTATCTATATTGCTCGGTAATCTGATATGCTTTTCATGTGCTATTCCATGCTCCGCTATGATTAATTCATTAATGGTTCTTTCAGGAAATTCGTGTAGTGACTCTGCATTGCATGATTGAATCTTTTCAGAGTTGATTGCATGTTATTAGTCTAAACCAACTATTTCTGTTACAGAGCGTCTGTACTGAATATTACTGTTATTGGATTCATTTGAAATCCCGATTATTGGAACCCGAAAGTGATGTTATTTTATTGGGAAACATAGTCGTATTATCCTTAATTGTCAGATTACTATATTAATGTCAGGTCTGCATATATGATCGATTACTGCTGTTCCATAATTCATCAATGAGTGTTGTTCCATAAAGTACATTCCATCTAGTTTTCCTTAAGACAGAAGATTTTCATTTCATCGCAGAGTGTGAGTTTAATTCAATAGAGAAAGTTTGGTTCTGACTCGCGAGACTTAGTTCTTTTGATTGCTGTTCCATTTACTGTCGTTCCATTTTAGAATTGCTGTTCCATTTCCTATTTGCTATTCTATTTTACTTTCTGCTGTTCCATTTACTTGCATTTGTTGCTTTGCTGTGAGAGAAGGTCTAAGGCTGTAGTGAGCCTCAGCAGTCACTGCCGAGCTCCCAAACCTATGGTCCATGCTCTAATTTCCTTTCCATCAGTTTCTAGAGGGATGGGTTATCGCTTCCGCACCCTTGACTGATAAGCTGCCTTGTGTGATTTTATCCTTTTGAAGTAATGGTTTAGCATCCGTTTACTCTTGTATTTACTGAACCCTGTACTACAAAACATTACTCTTGAGTAAATAGCTGCCTCAGACTGAACACACCCTTGAAATAAAAAGTCATCCCTGGGTTGATAATTAATGTGAAGGTAATTAGGAGTTTAAAAGACACCTTTTTATCGCTCCAATTTTTTCCGCCGTTGTCGGGGAGAGTGTAGCCATTTTTAAAGAGTAGTGTGCATCTGATGAGTGCCTGTTAGGAGAGAATTGGGTTATTAAAAACGGAAGGTAAGAACCTGCGTACGGAGCATGTAAAATCCCTGCTCCCCCGCCCGCTTTCATGCAGGACTGTTAAAGAATCTAGGGTAGAAATAGATGTTTGAATTTTTGTGTGAATGATTAGGAAAAAGATAGAAATTTTTAAAAAATGAATCACATGATCTCACGCAAGTGGTGATGTAAGCACCACCCATCTCACTAACCGATTGACAGGAACATTTGAAGAAGGAGCCTAGAAGAAACACATGAAGAACATCTTATACTATGGTAAGAAATGGCTCATATTTCTACTTTTGAATTTCCTATCAAAGATCTAGGAGGAGTGACACAAATGCACATAATTCCCCCATCTT
>APFE030285313.1:12969-41699 GCA_000404065.3 Pinus taeda
TTTGTAGAGGATATGGTTATTACACTAACAATCAAAGGTTGAAAGTGTTTCCTCTTACTCTAAAAGGAGCAGCTCTTCGATGGTTCATGAGCCTAGGTGGGAATTGCATCCAATCATGGGAGGACATGAAGAACATATTCTTGAAGAAGTACGAAGACTATTGCAAATCCAATGAAGATATTTTCGATATGATACAAGGGGAAGATGAAAGTTTGGAGGACTATGTAGATCGATTTCAATACAACCTTCAAAAATCAAAATATAAGCATTTGGAAAAAGAGATCTTAAAAGCACGCCTTCTTAAAGGAATCAAAGATAAATTTTTAGAACTCTTAAATCTGATAGGAAAAGGTGATGTTTTTCAGTTGTCATATGATGATGTTTGTGAATTGTGCATAAGGTATTCAAGAGGAATCGCTAAGGCTGGTAAGAATCCTAGAAATGTTTGTTCCTTCTTTTCCAAATCTGCTACAAGAATAGGAGACATAAGAGTTGAAATCAATCTTTTATTTGAAAATTTTAAAGTTGATTTTATTAGCTCTCTAAATGAAAAATTGGATGTTTTGCAGGTTCATAAAAATTGAGAATTTGATGAAGTGTTTTTCACTCAAGACCGAAAAGAGCATACCATAGATGGTTGTTCTTTCTTATCTAATTTGGAAGTGGCATATCAAAGAGGTAAAGAAGCTGCAACAAGGTCAAAACCATGGAAATCATGGCCGACAGGTATGGTTCAAAATAATTCCTCTCCACTCTCTTACTTGCATAATCCATTATGGAATACTCACATGTTAGAGCAGCCATGCGAATCGCAATATAACCACCACCAATCTTGTCTACAAGTTTGGCACGGTTCACCTTATGATTGCATGACTACTCTCCCTCACCTTGTAGCACAAGCACATTCTCCATATTCTGCACCAGCTCTCCCACAACATCCTGCTTTCATATCATATTCATTCACACAACTCAATCAACCACATCATCAAAATGCTCCATTCGATACACAATTCCTTGCTCAACTAATTCCACACCCTCGCCACAATAAACCAGTACAACATGCTTACAATTTTGAACTGCCAAATTTACCCACCCTTCCCACCCATTCTATCTCACATGCGCCATTAGAGAAAATTTATAATGAGATTCAGAATGTTTCAAATTCAAAAATTGTAGAAGCTATGGAAAAAAATGAAGTTTCTTAGTATGCATCAACAAGTCATTTTAAAAGCTCAAGAACTCCATGATCTGATGGATATGAGAAATCAAGAAAGTAACGGATACATTGAAGATTGGTTTCACTCCATCATTTGTTTGCAACATCACTCTATGCTTCAACAATTTTTGATACCATTTTTTCAAGGGAAGTTGGCTTCTCATACCCTAATTTTCATTAATATGCATTTTTCAAATTTGGGTATGTGTATACATGAAGCCTTATTTCAAAAATGGCTCCACTGGAAGTACTCATATACGTAGTCATATTCATTTTTTCAAATCAAAATAGCTTAGTGTAGAAAATAAAATAAATAAGGGAATAAATAAATGCATTTTGTTTTTTTATGTAAAACTAGTTGTTTTTTGTTGCAACATGCTATGCAAATCAACATTGGTGATAATTTTTTTAATCATTTGTGTATGTAGATGATTTATAATAGAAATAAAAATTCTACAAACACTTATATTCATTTTTATCATCAATATCAAAAAAGTGCTTGAATATCATTTTTTGGCTTGCGGGCTTGATGGAATTTATGGAAAAATAGTCGGGACAGACATGTTTTGAGGGACCAAAAGTGAATATTTTTAAAACCTGTTTCTATCCTAAGTATCCCTTGATGTCTAATTTCCAACTCAATTTGAATCACTCAATTTGGATTTGAAACGAAAAAGGTAGAACCAAAACATTGACCGGATGTCTAGCGGGTAGCTCAGGAACAGAGTTGGGACAGTCCGTTTTTGGAAGCCTAAATGAATGAATTTTTAAAACCTGTTTCTATGGTAGATTCCCCTATGAATATAGTTTAAAATTCAATTGGAATCACTAATTTTTGATATCATATGGGGAAGTTATGATCAAAATATTGACTGTCTATCGTAAATCAGCACTCTTAAAACTTTGTCTTTCCGGTTGTTCTTTACAGTATTTGACCTACCAATTCTTCTTTTCTTCAAAACCTGTTTCTATTGGAGATAAATAAATGAATCTATTTTAATTTCCAATTTGAATCATTCAAATCTGACATCAAACGAAAAATTTATGTTTCAAATATCAACTGTTGGTCTAAGCTGGGTAATCGAAAATGACTATGTTATGCAGGTTGTTCTAAATAAACTTGACATATCATATCATTGAATTTTTAAAACCTATTGCTACTAGAGATAAAACTTTGAATTAGATCTCATTTGGCTTTGGAATCACTCAATTTCGATGAAAAACAAAGAATTTGTGATTAAAACACTGCAGGTTAGCATGATTGGCCACTGCTCTCCCGCAGTTGACAAATAAATTTTACTTTGTTATTTTCTCCGTGGATTTGTTCTACAGAGTAACTACTTGTTAGTTTTTTTTGCATAATTTTTGGATTAAGGGAGCCCTCAAACCTCTCTTTCTCCATGATTTAATGTTTTATTGCAGGTAGATACTCGTTTTTTGCAAGTCCTAGGAGAAAAAGAAGGTCAATTTATGGACGAGTGATTCTTGAAAGAAATTTTGATGAAACAAAGGAATTTTATCCAACTCATTACCCAACGGATTCATAATAGCAGAAATGAAGAATTGATTTCCATTTGAAGATTCTTGTCATGTCTTTGCTGCCAAAACATTTTTCGAATAGATCATTTTTTTGACTTAACATCATAGCTGTTGTAACTCAATTTATTTATTTACATAATGTTTTTTGTTGTTTCTTTTCTAATTTCTCTTATATTTTGTGTTTGAGGTGTTGCTTCATTCAAAGTGTAACTCATCCTCAGCATCAATGCAGTGAACAGCTAATTCATTCTTTGCGTGCTTGCATTCTATGATTGTGCATTTTGTTGTTCCTTTTCTGAAGGGACAGCATTTGTGGGCATTTTTTTCGTTCCGGCTGTTCCTTTTTCAAAGGGACATCATTTTCGTTTTGCTATTCATTTTCCAAAGGAATAGCACTTTTTGGTTCAGCCATTCATTTTGTTGTTCCTTTTTCACGATTCATTTTGTTGTTCCTTTTCGGAATGGAACAACACTTCTGCATTTTCACATTTTGTTGTTCCTTTTCGAAATGGAACAACTGTTGTTCCTTTCCGAATGGAACAAGACTTCCGCATTTTCACATTTTGCAGTTCCTTTTCGAATGAACAACACTTTTGCATTTTCACATTTTGCTGTTCTTTTTCGAAATAGAACAGTTGTTGTTCCTTTTCAAATTGAACAGTATTTCTGCACTTTCACATTTTGTTGTTCCTTTTCGAATGGAACAACACTTCCGCATTTTGTTGTTCCTTTTCGAATGGAACAACACTTTTGCATTTTTACATTTTTTTGTTCCTTTTCGAATGAAACAACACTTCTGCACTTTCATGTTTTTTTGTTCCTTTCCGAATGGAACAGTACTTCTGCACTTTCATGTTTTGTTGTTCCTTTTCGAAATGGAACAGTTGATGTTCCTTTTCGAAATGGAACAACATTTCTGAACTTTCACTTTTTTGTTGTTCCTTTTCAAAAGAAAATCATTTTCGCATTTTTTGTTGTTTCTCTTAGAGAACAACACCTTTTCACATGCATTTTTCGTTGTTCCCTACAGGGAACAACATTTTTTTGTGTGTATTTTTGTTTTCGGTATGCATTTTCTCTGTTGTTCCCTACACAGAACACCACTTTCTTTTTGAATGTTTTTGCTGTTCCTTCAAAAAAACAACACTTTGGGAGTATTTTCGAGAGAAACCCTTTCTTCCTCTTGTGGGATTATTCCTAGTTCATCTCAACCACATTTTATTGATTCCCTTTCGTGGCATGAAGTATAGTATTTTTATGAGGACAAGAATTATGGACTCTATTGAAGCGAGTTAATATCATTCACGTTATGATCTTTAATAGGACAACTCCTTGATGATAGTTTATTTTCAAAAGGGTACAATTATTTATATATTACTTTACTGCATTGTTTTCTGTTGAACATGATATTGATTGATCATCTTAATACCATGCTGGTTCCACCCTTCCTGGTTATAATCTGCTCTGTCTGTAATAAATGAGATTATGGGTATATTTTTTTCTATTGACATGTTCAACTTCTTTCCCCATCCCTGCTCTTAAGGAGTACTGAGCCCCCCTCTTTTTTATCATAAAAATGTGTAATAACAACAAAATTTTATTCGCAAATGGAGGATAGGGGGTCTCATTACGAGCTAGACTACCATGTTCATAAGGCTGTAACAAAGTGACATTCCCATTATGGCCACCACACCAGGGTTATGATCCACTGGATAGCCAGATTATCCTTGGAACAGGAGGTCTCATCACGAGCCGACCTGATCACTTTTGCTACCTCCTAGTGAATGGCAGTGTGGTTCTCTGGTTACCACACCAGCACACTGATCTCTTCTGTAGAACAACACTAAAACTCTCCATTTATAAATTGAGGATCCTGGCTCATATGGGTTAAAAAGCAACCCTGCCGAGGCTATGGACGCCTGCTGGCAGCAGAGGCTCTGCTTATGGTATTGAAGTTATACCTTATCGTCAATTATTACTATAATACCCTTTTCTTATTTTTTATTTTTATCAGAGAAGTTATTTCCTTAATTTTTATCCCTATTTTGAAGCTTTATGCATGATAAATTATTTTATGATCAATCACATCATTTTTCAGCTATAATACAGTCCGCAAAGCATCTTTTTGGCATATTGTTGTTCTTTTTCTTTTTTCATAACTTATCATCAATCCAAAGCATCCTATATTTTATTCATAACTATCTTTATATACTCTGCTCTCATTATAACCATAACTCTCGTCGTCCTATCATTGATTTGTGTACTCTACTGTTGTACTGTTCATTCCCTTGTCTTGTCATCAGCACAACACCTTTCATATGATTTATGGTCATGGAATCCCTTTTCCAATTAGAGGGGGGACTGTATGCATTATGGGATAGCATGCGCTATGATTACTGCACTCTGCCATAACTTGTTGATTTGATAAAATATTAGTATTGCATGTATACAAAAGTTTTTCTCATTGAAATTTTTGCATGCATTTTATATGTTGCTATTTAAAACTAACACTATGAATTCAAGAACGTTGTATGCACAAGTATGATTTGTTTACAGGAGAACAACAAGTATACAGGGGAAATTATATTCACAGCATGACCACACTATTGCAACTAACAGAAGTGGCTCGAGCAACTTGCCAACATGAACAATGCTTCAGACATTATGTGCTTACCTGGATTCCACTTTTTGCATCACTTTCAGCACCAACTTTGCCTACATCAGCTTCAACAACTGTCAATACATATATGTCATTCCACATTTTTCTTTTGGAGGTAAAACTTGAGGTAAAATAGCATAATTTTCTAATTTATTAGGAATTTAGCAGAATTCCATGAAAATCCATTTTGAGCATTATTTATCATCCTTCATTTCATAGTTTTTACCACTTCCCATTTTTCAGCGGCATATCATCTCTCG
Organism: Pinus taeda; assembly: GCA_000404065.3. Lineage (NCBI taxonomy): Eukaryota > Viridiplantae > Streptophyta > Pinopsida > Pinales > Pinaceae > Pinus > Pinus taeda. The sequence goes on from APFE030285313.1 coordinate 18,644, forward strand.
GTTTGGGGGAGTGTCTCTTTCATTCATTTATTTTTTATGACCATGTCATTCATATCCTTTATCATCCATTTATATTCTTATTCATTCTCAACACCTCCCTTATTCCATGTTGTTTTACACTAAGCATAGAATTCAACAGATAGTAGCAACCACCTCTATTTGTTTTCTAGCATCGCATGAGGGCATGCTAATTTTTCAAAGAGGGGGAGGAATTGCTACGCATGATGGATGTTTTCTATTTTCTTTCTCATTTAAGGCATACAATTTCTGTGTAGAAATTGATTTCCATAATATTTTTAAAACTATGAACTCAATTCTTGCGATTTCCAGAAAACACAGAGGTATCATTAAAATACACAAACCCAGATCATTTCAAGTTAAATTGGTTCAGAAAATTTCGGAAATCATGCACTCTCACCTACAACCACTTTGTTTATATCTCATGATCCGTGCATCAAAACAATCTGATTTTCGTTTCATAAAGGCATTCATATATTATAAATTTACTTGCCAAATTTCAACAAAGGCTCGGTTATAGTTTTTGAGAAAATGGTTAATGAAGTTTGTTGTTACTTATATCATATTTTGTTGCAACTTCATATATACATATAATTGAATGTCAATGTAAAAATTATTATGCCTTCATCAAGATTACTAAAAGTGAATATTCATTAATTAAGGAAGAATTCATTTGTTCTATCCATTTCACGAGCTGAGATGAACATATTTTTTATTGCTTGGTTAATGCATGGTTTTTGTCTTTAGGTTGCATGAAGACATGCAATATATTCAGTTTTCGTTGCATGAGGAAATGCAACATATTGAGTGTGGGGGTATGTTGGGCCATGAATACGACCACTTTGTAACACTTATTCCATCCATTTTTACTCTTCTCTATTATATCATTTGTTATAATTTATCATTTAAATTCATTTTATAAATGATTTATGCTCTTATGGATGAATACTATTTATTTTCCTTCATTTTTAATAAATTGATGATTATGCATGATTTTATCAATGAAAGTTTAACAAATTGGTTATAACATTATTCACCATTTTTAGCCTCCAAGATAATTTCCAAATTGAAGATTTGATCATTAAAAGTGCCAACTCAGAAATGCGCTGGAATAAGGAGTGACAGTTTTGCGGTTGAGATTCTGAGCAAATTGAGAAAAATATGGAAAATCGGGAACATGGGTTTTTTCTAGAATGGACCCAATTAACTTAATTTAAGAACGGTTTGCCCAAATTCGGCTTGTACTAAGAGAAACACAGGGTTCTTTGAGCACGATTTTCTCAGATTTGTTGTTGCGGTCGTCCTCCAAATCTCAGCTGCAAAGCCAAATTCGTCTTGCTCTTGTTGAAAGCTGGATGGAAATATATATATTCTTGTTTATCAATTGGTTGGAAGCAATCTAATTTTGTAATAAAAATCATGTTGTACTTATCTTTATTGTAACTTCTCTCTGATCTCTCTATTTAAATGAAAACAGAGATCAGGGATGGGGATGACTTCAGGATGACTTCAGGATGACTTTTGTGATTCGAATGATGAAATTGAGGATTTAGAATTAGAGATTTAGAATCAAGAATTCATGATAGGATAGGAGGAAGAAACGATTTTTTTATGCTGTAAGTCTCAAAGTTTCAACTGTTGTAATGATCTCACCATTTCATGATTAATACATGATTTGGGAGTTGTTGTTCATTCTGTTCATCTGAAGTAGCCCAGCAGCGTCCGCTGGCAGCTAAGGGCTCAGCCTCTGGTGGAGTACGCTGCTATTGTGTATCATATCTTTACACTTGCTTTTGTATCATTATAACTTGATTTCTGCGTGGTTTGCTTATCTTTATTGCTCGGTAATCTGATATGCTTTTCATGTGCTATTCCATGCTCTGCTACGATTAATTCATTAATGGTTCTTTCAGGAAATTCGTGTAGTGACTCTGCATTGCATGATTGAATCTTTTCAGAGTTGATTGCATGTTATTAGTCTAAACCAGTTATTTTTGTTACAGAGCGTTTGTACTAAATATTACTGTTATTGGATTCATTTGAAATCCTGATTATTGGAATCCGAAAGTGATGTTATTCTATTTGGAAACATAGTCGTATTATCCTTAATTTTCATATTACTATATTAATGTGAGGTGTGCATATATGATCGATTACTGTTGTTCCATAATTCATCAATGAGTGTTGTTCCATAAAGTACATTCCATTCAGTTTGCCTTAAGAGAGAAGATTGTTATTTCATCACAGAGTGTGAGTTTAGTTCAATAGATCAAGTTTGGTTCTGACTCACGAGACTTAGTTCTTTTAATTGTTGTTCCATTTACTGTCGTTCCATTTTAGACTTGTTGTTCTATTTCCTATTTGTTGTTCTATTTTACTTTCTACCGTTCCATTTACTTGCATTTGTTGCTTTGGTGTGAGAGAATATCTAAGGTTGTGGTGAGCCTCAACAGTCGATACCTAGCTCCCAGACCTATGGTCCATGCTCTAATTTCCTTTCCATCATTTTCTAGAGGGAAGGGTTATCGCTTCTGCACCCTTGACTGATAAGTTGCCTTGTGTGATTTTATCCTTTTGAAGTAATGGTTTAGCATTCGTTTACTCTTGTATTTTCTGAACGCTGTACTACAAAACATTACTCTTGAGTAAATAGCCACCTCATACTGAGTACACTCTTGAAACAAAAATTTGCCCCTGGGTTGATAATTAATGTGAAGGTAATTAGGAGTTTAAAAGACACCTTTTTATCGCTCCACAAGTAGCATATCTCCTGGCTAATGTACCTTCTAAAATCCTTCCATCTAAAGATTATAGTCGAGGAACATTTTCTATTGAGTTAATTTTTAGACCATCCATCCTAGATAATGTCACCAATTGGCATGTGTTCAAACATGATGAGGATATCCTAAATTTCTTGACATCTGAAGGGTCTTATGACGATCAAATCATTGATGGAAGCGATCACGATCTTCAATTAAAACAGAAATTCAAATAAAATCATATTCCTAAATCTATGGTTAAACTGGAAGATATTTATGATATTAAGGATAGATTCAAAACAGTCACTAATGCAAAACTTCAAAGTTGAAATTTAAGGTTTGAATTAGTAAACCTTGGTACAAATACCAAACCACAAAATTTTAATCTAGGGCTTGGACTTTCACCTAATGAAATATTTTCTTTCATCTGATTATTTAAGAAATACAAAAATGTTTTTCCTTGGAATTATGAGGATAAGAAGACCTATGGTTCCTCTATTATTCAACATAAAATTTCAGTGATTTATGACGAGAAACATATACAACAGAAATGAAGGAAAATTCACCCCAATCTTGAGAGTTAAATCAAAATGGATTTGAATAAACTCCTTGAAGGAAAAATAACCTTTCCTGTCAGACATTCAAAATGGGTCTCAAATTTGGTATCTATCAGGAAAAAGAATGGCGATATTAGGATTTGGATAGATTTTATAAATCTCAACAAAGCATGTCAAAAAGATAATTTCCCATTACCAACAATGGAGAAGATACTTCAATCAGTAGCTGGCTCAGATTTAATGTCTTTTCTTGATGGTTTTTCAGGGTATAATCAGATCATGTTCCATCCAGATGATAGATTAAAGACTAGATTCAGAACTAAATGGGGAACATATGCTTATCAGAAAATGCATTTTGGTTTGACAAATGATGGAGCTACTTTCCAACGAGCCATGGACATAGCTCTCAAAGGTTTGATCAATAAAACGGTCATTGTTTACTTAGATGACATAAATGTCTATTCTAGGAAAAAGAGCAACCATTTCCATGATTTAAAGCAAATTTTTGAACGCTGCAAAAAGTATGGGATTTCCTTAAATCCCAAGAAATCATACTTTGATCTTAATGAAGGTAAACCCTTAGGGTTTATTGCATCCAAAAATGGCATATATATTGATCCTGATAAGATAAAGGAGATTTTTGATATCCCTTTACCACATAATAAGAAATCTATGCAATCATTCTTGGGATAGATAAATTTTGTCAAAAGATTCATTCCTAATTTTTCTCATATTGTACTGCCCTTGCAATCCATGATTAAGAAAAATTCATTCTTCAAATGGCAACATAATGAAAAGGAAGCTTTTCACTCAATCAAACAAGAATTCATTAATGCTCCTGCATTAAATACTCTGAATGTTTCTAGTCATTTTATTTTATACACTCTGTCCACTAAATCATCTTATGTTGTTGTTTTAACACAAATCAATGATCAGAAAGTGGAAGAACCCATATCTTTCTTTAGTTCCAATTTAGAAGGTGTTGAGCTTAGTTATTCAGAAGTCAAAAAACAAGCCTTCGATGTGTTTAAGTCTGTTAAACATTTTAGACCTTTTCTCCTGAAAACACATACAAAAGTAATAGTCCCATTCTCTGCAATGAGGCAATTGCTAATTCAAAGAGAAGTAGGAGAGAAAAGAGCTATCTGGGTAACAATTTTACAAGAATATGATATTGACATTAAACCAACGAAAGTTTTTAGAGGACAAGGTTTTTGCAAGTTTCTAGCAGGAGCTTCTAGTATACCAAATCATGAAGATTCAAGTAGTACCTCATATCAAGTAAATGAGATAAGTATAATTGATTATGAATCTCAATATGTTGATCTGATTTTTTACTTAAGAAATGGATATGTCACCCCCCCCCGGAGTTTAGCTACAAAAACAAACATGCTTTAAGGTTAAAAGCCAAACACTATGAAACCATTGATAATGTGTTATTCAAGAGAAATTATGATTCTGTTCTATTCAGATGCCTTGAAAAATCTGAAGCGCAAATGGTTTCACAGGAATTGCACGATGGCCCAGCTGGTGGAAATTTTGGAGGAGATACTATGGTGCACAAAATATTGCATGGTGGGTATTATTGGCCAAATTTGTTCAAAGATACCCATGACTATGTAAGGAAATGTAAGATATGCCAAACTGCTAGTGGGAGGCAAAGGAAACCAGCCTTTCCTTTACAACCAGTTAACATTGAGCAACCATTTAAGCAGTGGGGGCTTGATATTATAGGAGAAATATTTCCTCATTCTTCCAAGCAACAAAGATATATCCTTACATCCATGGACTACTTCACAAAGAATAAATTCAACTAAAGGTAGCAAATTCTGATGCGATTATTGAATTTATTGATCATTTTAAAATCACCAGGTTTGGTTTACCTAATGCACTTAGCTTTTATAATGCATATTATTTTTCTGGAAATAGTATAGTTGAATTTTCTCTTAAGAGAGGTTTTAAGTTAAAATACTATGCAAATTACTATCCTCAAGGAAATGGCTTAGCAAAGTCAACTAACAAAAATCTCATAAGGAATATTGAAATAACTGTTGATCAAAGCCAAAAGAATTGGCATAAATCTTTAATATTCACACTATGGGTAGATTGTATAACTCAGAAGGCCTCAATAGATACTTCTCCTTTTAACTTAGTATATGGGAAAGAAGTTGTTATTCCACCAAATCTAGCCCTCCCATCACTAGCCCTTGTACAATTCGTTGAAGAAGCTCCTTATTCCTCTATTCAATTAAGGTTCGATCAAATTCTTAAATTAGATGAGGAAAGAGAAAAAATCAATATTACTCATGCTAAACATCAGCAAGTAATTAAATCCTCTTTTGATGCAAGTTCAACCGGCTCAAAAACATTACAGATTGGTGATCTCGTTTTGAAATGGGACAAAGCACATGAAGACATAGGTAAACATGCCAAATTTCAGAAGATGTGGCTTGGACCATTTTAGATCGTCAAAAAGGTAGGCTCATCAAAATTTTTAATACAGGACATATCAGGAAAGAGAGATTCTCTTCTTGTGAATGGGCTTATCTTAAAGAAATTCTTTCCCTAAGGAGGTAACCCCTTCTTATCTATACATATTCTTTTTGTGCAAATTTTGATTTCTTTCAATAATGCTATAAATAGTATAACATTGGCTTTCTACTATTGAAATATTTTTGAAAACATGTTGTGAATATACGCTTTTAGAAAGTAGAAACTTTTAAGGAAGTGATTACAATTTTGTAAAACTAGATAAACATCGTAAAACTCTAAGATGTTCTTTGAAATTGTGAAATCTTTCAAACCAAGAAAGCATAGTGAATCATTTTAAGTTTTATCAGTTGAGAGAGGTTATTCTATAAGAATTAAACACTTTCTACGACTAAGCATCTACATCTCTACAATTGTCATCCAATAACTCTTAAGGAGTTAAAGATTCACCCCATCCATTAGGACTATGGTTTTCTAGAGTGTAATTCTAAAATATATTTGATTTAAAAGATAAGAGGTCTTATTACAAGCCTGCTTACCATGATCATAGGGAACTAATTAAACTAACATTACCAATACTGCATAGAAAAACAGGGTAATGGCTTATAATCATAAGACAAGGGGTCTCATTACGAGTCAACTTGTTCAATTCAATTACAACCAGTGAATGGCATTGCCATCTTCTAGCTCCTAAACCAGGACAATGGCTTTTATCCGGAAAAGAAGAATAAAAAGTAAAAATAAAAAATGAAGATATATATAGATATATCTTTCTGAATTTGTCTTTAAAAGATTATATTCTTAGATGGATGGGATAATGAGTAATTGATGGTTAAAAGGTAACCCTTTCGAGACTATAGACATTTGCTGGAAGCAGTGGCTCTACCTATGACAAAAGAGTAAATTCAAAAGCTAAGTTGGAGAAGCGCTCTACTTTCTCTTTAACAACCAATCAAGGCTTGAAGGAACTATAAATTTTTTCATTAATAACAAGGGTTTGTAAAAGAAATTGAAAAATTGAAAATTTTTTCTTATTCAGAGTAATTTTTTTTATCTAACAAATTTCGAAATAGTTTCCTTTTCCTCAATTGTTTGTAATAAATAAAGTGTTAGAAACTTCATCTTTTTATTCAGAGATAATTGTTTCTTTCAGTGAATCGCCAATTGTTGTGCTATACAACAACCCCCCATTTCAATATTTTTCTTAATTTTATTCTTAGATGATAAATAGGAAATAGGGTCCCTTTAGTTTGTAAAATGCAATAAAAACATTACATATAAATCAATTTATTTGTTTCTCGCTTTTTAAATGAAAGTGCTTCAAAAGACCCACTAAAAACAAAACACATTGCAAATCGCAATCTCTTAAGGTTAAGGAACATACAATTCGTATAATATTGTTGTGATTTGAAAGTCTCAACCTTAGAGCTTCTTAAGAAAATGATTGACAAACATGTGATGCAATAAGGCGATTGCATATCGCCTATCGCATCGTATATTCCAAGTGATAGGTTTAACGAGACATTGAAACTTTGAGATGCAATAAGATTCTCGCATTTCACATATTGCTGAAACCAAGAGAAGCCACACCTAAAAACTTGTGATCCGATAAGATTCTCACATCTCACATATCGCAATCCCAAAGGAAATAAGTGATAATCACCTCGAGAACGCACAATGCGATGTTTTCATATAATAAAGTGGTTTAATGATAATATGGAGAAAACATGATATAGGTGGTTAAATAAGGATTTTCCCAACACTATGTGCCAGGTCATCGTTGATCGCAATCGCAGAAATTAGAAAGACTCTTAGAAAATGGTACTTACACCTCCCAACTTGTGATATGTGATGGCTCTTTAAAAGAATATATATTGAAATTGCTTATCGCAAAGTCGGAAAATTTACGAACCACATTCTAGTTAGCCCTTAAGAAAATTGTGATGCAATCTATTTATTGAACATCTAAGGTTCACATCGTTAAATACGACAAAAAATGAAGAACAATAATGACTTCAGTCCTTCAAGATTTCGTCATTCGTATTAATATTATTTCATAATACGAAATCTTTCTAACCAAATACTCTTGCCCTAATTTTTCATTGTATTATTATCACCACTATCTATTCAAGCTCTGAAAATTTAAGTTTATCTCTCTTTTATGTTTCATATAATTCCAGGTTGAATGTGGAAGTATACAGCCAACAAAAATGACAAAGAAAGCCCGAAAGATGAAAGCTTCCCTTGCGGTAGCCGAAGGAACAAAAAAAATTGTGTTGATCCCAGATACAACATGCCAGGACTGTGGGAAAATTTCATGGGAAGGCATATATGATATGATGGAAAAGGAAAATCCTAAGGTAACTAAAGGATAGGCAAGAGTCGATGGACCTGCAAAATCTGAGAATACACTGGGTGATTTAGCCGACTCTTTTCTTCATAGAATAGTAGCCCAACCAAAGATTTTGCAATACAATGACATGGTAAAAGGGGTAGTTGAGGGAATCAATATAATAGACAGGACACTATTCACAACCGATAGAAGAATGTTTGGATCCTTCAAGCCTAAGGACTTGAAAAAAATGTATCACTTGCTAAAGCCTTAGAAGTGCTATAACAAATCATTCTTTGAATCTTTCGCAAAAGAAAACGAAATAGAGTCGGACCCCATCAAACATTGGAGGCACTTCCCTAACAAACACAAGGACAAGTCATCTAGTATGTATTTTGTGGTCTCTATAGCATCTCCAATTTGTTATGTTTCCGCAATAATGTGTAGGCTATTTGGAAGCCCCAATTCTGCTAAGTTTTCCATTGAAATGGTCTCGTTAATAGAAGCATCATTGAATTATTTTGTCATGGATTGGGCTACTATCCTATCAGACAAAATGGAAATCCAAATACTTCACTATAGGAAAAATAGCTTTGTGACCACTCGAGTTGTCCCCCCATTCTATCTGAGTGCCTACATAGTCGCCACCATTTGTTCCAATTCAGATTTTCCTATCATGGGATGGAAATGGAGTGTTTAGGACCCAACTCCTATCCATATTTACCATAAAGAATTGTGGCAGAAACAATATTAGAAGAATTTTTACAATATTTTCCATGGTTTCATCCTACCCATTCATAAGGCCATCTTTTAATAGACCAGCTCCTCGGCTGTCCAAGGAAGCTAGCATCGATCTCACTTCAATTCGCAGTTGGTTCAGGCAAGAGTTATTTACATACATTAGGGTTTTTTGCAAAATTACCAACCCGCATGTCCTTCCACTATATGTCCCAGATAAAGTATTTTCTAAGGAAATAACCTATCAAACGGTTGAAAAAGGTCTTACAAAAAATCTCAAAGATGCCAAGAAATAGTTTTGGCCTACATTTCTGGTTCGCTATGACATTTACTCATTACATGATTATAAGCACGCCCAAATTGAAGTCGAGAAAATAGGGGGTTTGAACCTAGCAGTTATTCCCAAAAGGTAGTATGACTGAATAATGTTGCCTTTAATTTCACTAGTCAAGTAAAAGTTAAACAATTCATCCATGAGAAAGATGAATTCGATGATATCTTCAAATCAACCAAGTCATTCTCACAAGTATACCACCTAGCAAAGATTAAGCTGGGACCAAGGAAAATGGAGAAATTTATCCAATACAGGATGCAAAGGCTTCAGACAGTGCCACTGGACTTGTTGAGTATTGCACCAGTCATCTAGCAAACATCACAAAGCATAGAGCAGGATAAAACTTTTGAGGTAGTCAACACAAGCGAGAATGTAATGGAATAATTGGACACAGATGTTCAAATTGATATGATATTAATCAAAGAATGGGAAAAGTTTGATCAACAGATTAAAGATCAAAGTAATATCCAAACTATTATCGCACGAGAATCTCACTTAAAACATCGACCCCTAATTCATGATCCTGTGATTGATAGACCATCCGGCATGGACTCACCCCTAAAGGAAACTGAGGTAATCCATGAGTATCCTTCATCAGGGATTACACTCAGCATAGAAGAGATTCCATCGTTGGATGTGTTCTATAGCCCTAAACACAGAGTTGTAGTCAAAAGGTAGCAAAAAAAGAGAAAGATAGATCAAGTATCAACGATAGTTCCTCAAAGTGAATCCATGAATATCATTTGGGCAGAATTAGAAGTTAATCCCTCTGAGGACTTGACCAAATTATCTCATTTTGCAGGAGCATATATAGCTTCCATCATTGATAAAGCAATCGAAGTTAATCAATTGTTCAATGAAAAAGATCAGAGGATTAAACAACTAGAAGAATAGTTAAGGGAGGAAAAACAGAGGATTGAACAGCAAGTTATTGAAAGACAACAACACCTATCTTAGAAATTTGAATAGCTGAAACTAGCATGTCATGAAGATATCTAGTCTAAGGGTGAGCAAATAAATCAGCTACAACTCTCAATAGATCAATTTAAAGACAATCCCAAAATTGAAGAGTCTAAAAAGGAAGCCTTAGAAGTAAATAATTTCTTGTCTCAATAGCTAACCCAACACTGCCAAAAGATAGCTCTTATTCATCTGCTATGTATCAAAACCAGCACGCTGATAGATCAAGCAATCAGTTCCAGATTGGAATTCAAAGATACGAATCACAAGATTACAGATTACATCTTTTGGAAGAACACATGAAAGGGAAGGGCTATTAAATCACCAGTAATAGAAGAATCTCACAAATATATATTATTTTTAGAATGGGAGACACAGTTCATTAAAGCAGAAAGAGCAACTTCTAGGGCCAAGGTAGTGAGGAATAATATCATTGAACTAATTAATGATAACTTACACAGTGCCAATTTAATTTTTGAATGTTCCCCAGAAAACCTTCCAAAAGCAAAGGTCTTGGAAAAACAATGGAAACAAGATTTGAATACCAGGGAGGAGCAAATAAAAAAATTAAAATGACCCAATTGGGATGCACATTGGTTCTACTTGGTTGAACTACATAGTCAGTAAATGACAATCAAATGTCTTGTTGATGCAGCCGATCGCATGATGCCAAAACTCTCGGATGCAATGTACATAGGTCAGCTGCATGCTAGGATGATTCATCCACCAGAAGTCCAAACTATGCTTGAGATTTATTGTGGGAGGAATGATGGATGCGATGCATCTTTTCAGGTTTATTTCAATTCTATTTTTATCACCAAATCCCATATTTTGAGAGAGTTTGTTCCAACCACTTCAAGCAATTTTTACAAACAATTTGTTTTATTTTTACTATAAAGACCCTTTGATGTCATTTTAGAAAGGGTCCTGACATTGTATTAAATTAGATTTAAGAATATAGCACTTCGGCACTTCTGGATTTATTTTTGTGGAAGATAAGGATCAGGGTTCAAACTTGTTATAAAGGAGAATTCAATAGGACTTGCATTTCTGTATCTTTTTCGAGTTTTCGGAAATAAGAAGAAAGAACCAAACTGTTATTCTCATAGCAGGATTCAAATACATATGGTACTTTTATCAAATGTCTCTTTGTTACATGTTATGCAAATAAATTGTCTTTTTTATTCGATATTGTTATTATATGTGAATGTTCATACAGTTCTGTATTACATCACTTTTGTGTAAGTTGGAATTGGTATTCTATAAGCACATCTGCTGACAATTGATGTTATTATGGAATGCAATATTTTTTATATCACTTTATGATCATCATTCATGATTAACTTTCTGTAGTCAAGTGATTGATCTTTATTAGCTTTTGATTACTAGAAATCATTATAAATCACATTGATATTGTATTACCTGGATTATTTATATATAATTTTTTTGTATATTTTCGTAAATTTGCAACTCAAACCACCTATCACCTCGTTATATACTCAAAACACTCATTCATCAAAACACATTTGATTGTGAAACTAGTCCCATATTATCGAGTCGAAGCCACCATCCCAAACGGAAAAGGAATTGTATTAAGGGCCAAACTGGGTGGTTATCCCCATTTTTGGTGCAACAGTTTTAGAGGCATCAATAGGGTGATGGGGACCAGTTTAACTAGTGGTAAAGTGTGATATGGCCTTGGCTAACTAGGTGGGATGTTTGCAGTGGGTCGATGTACCATATTTGGATCCCTAGAGTCATGTTAGGAAGGACTAGCGAAGCCATGATAAGTACAGAAAAAATTCCTGGAGGGGGTAATAAGAAAGGTATATGGCTGGCAGGATAATGTCCTGGTAGAATAGCTCCTAGATGGTTGAGAGCTGGCGGAACCATTCCTAGTGGGAACATAGGAGAGGCACCCATGAATGGAGGAGGTCATAAGGGAGTGGGTCCAGAGGGTTCATCTGGAAGAGCAACAATAATGTGTTGAGGATCTGGCTATTGATCAAATGTACTAGACTGCTTAAGGGTAGCCCGTGACACTTGTAACATGCAAACACTCATGGAAGTAGATTCAGAAATGGGAGGGGGAGGACTACGGTAATCACCCAATAATGAGGAATCCTTATAGACTCCGGGTGAGCCACTGGTGCAAGGAGTTGAAGACTATTTTTCAGACATCAAAGAGATAATGGACTCGAGGGAGGTCACAGATTCTCGATCATAGTAATTCAGTTGATCAATGGTAGTGATCTTCCCTTCATGGTGGAAGCACATCTTGCGGAACACCATAGACACAACAGGTGACATGGCATATGTGTACCTACAATCTAAGATAATGTTGTAATCCAAAAGGGCATTGATGACTCTGATATCGACATGGAAAGTATTGCCCACAAGGGCCACTGGACAGTTGCGGTACATGCCAAGGGGCTAGGAGAGGTGTCCATCCCAAGCCCGCAAAGTGATGGTGGAGGGGGACAACCCATGTGTTAATCTATTTCCAAACAATAGCGAAATCACACAAGTGGATTCGCCTTCATCAATAATGCATATGGAGATGATGGCATTACAAACTCTAACTTGCATCTAAAAGAAACATATCAAGGGAATGGGGGGTACTATGATGTATCGATCGGGAAGAAAATCAAATGATCGTCAGAAGGATCGACTACACTCAAGGTAGTTAGTAGAGATTTCTTTTGGGAAGGGCACGACTAGAGGACTTCCAGTGTCGACATGGCAGCAGGTGATTGCGCCATGTTGTCTGCTATACTGTATGTATGGGTAGTTGTGTTAGAAGTTGCATTATGGCATAATGGTCGCTTTGGGATATTAGTAATGGCCTCAAATTTAGGTTAAAGGATCTGTAAAGGACCATTTGGTGTCATAAGGGGCTGAGGGGATACTTTGGTTTTGGATTTGGTAGTTGACGAAGTGGAGAGCTTGTCATATTGATGTGACCGAGTTGGTAGGTTGATATTGGAGGGGTTAACCTCATCAGAGTTCATCATAAGGATATGGTAGTCACTGGGACCAGAATATTGGGTGAGGTGGGCTGGTTGACCTGGCTGGGGTTGAGTAGCAACAAATCCTTGCTGAGGGAAAGGATTTGTGAAAATTTTCGATTGGGTTGGTGTAGGAATTTGAGGCAATTGTTTACCTCTAGAAGTTGCTTTATCTTCCCACATTTGGCACATCTGGGATAAGAGGGGACACTCATGTGTGTAGTGTCCATGTACACCACAACATGCGTAAGGCTTGTTCGTATGAATAGCCTTATTCTGCTTGGGTTGGCCACCTTGTTGATGGTTGTTGGTGTTAGGCTAGTTACCTTGATTACCTTGGTTACCCTTATTACCCTTCCCCTTATTCTTTTTCTTTGAATTTTAGGGATTGGTAGCAATATGTTGTGCAAGCACCTGACCTTGAGGGGGTCATGGTTGCTACGGCTAAGGATGTATGGGAGGATGCAGTGCTAATGCTTGAGGGGTTGAAGCACTCTTCTGTGTATAAGGAGGAGAAACAGTTTGGTAGATGAGTTGGGGTCTAGGAAACATATTGCTAGAAAGAGGGGCATAAGTATTGGAGGGACTCGTGTCCCCTTGTGGGTAGCCATAACTCTGTTGAGTATATGGCGAAGAGTGTGAGAGGGATCCAACGATACCATAGGCGACATGAGATTCCCCAGTGCATTGGAACTTCTAGGATGAGGGAGGTATGGAATGATGGTATAGACATAACCGGATTATGCATAAATCAGATCATATCTCAAAGCAGTCTAGAGAGCTTCTTCCTCGGCCTGAGGAAAATGGGATGCGACATCATTCCCAATGGGGAATAAAAGGCTCTTAAGAAACCAATATAGATAGACAAGATCTTAGAAAGGTGGGGTACAACATGTTCTCCTTTGTCAACGCCACTCTTGAACATGGTTAGAAAGGTGAGTGGCAGACTGACGAAATGTGGTCAATAGATCCGTACGAATTTTGTACCGGAGAGGTAACTGGAAATATGAAAGGAACACTTTAGCAATCATCCCGAAAATGGAATGAGATGTGGAGGGCTGGTCTACATACCATTTTGCAGTGTCTCTAGTGAGCGTGAGTTGGAGGAGCCAAAGATGAATGGATTCATCGGTTATGGAGTTGGACGAACACCACATGTGAAAGGATTGAACATGGTTGGTAAGATCCTCCAGCAATACCCTCAAACTTTGGGATGTGTGAGGGAAGCTTAGTCGGCATAGAGAGCCAACCGACATCATGGTGTATGGGGTCATTTATTAACTAGTTAAGATCCGATAGACTTAACCTAGCCATAAAGGGGAGCATGGGGGCTGCCATAGTGGTTCTTGAGACTGTTCCCCCTTATGTGACTATGGTATAGAACTAGAGCCAACACTACGTTGGCTTCCTGCACTAACTATGAGTCTAGACATGGTGATGATATGTGATCAGAAGAACCAGGATAAGAGTCGGTATGGGGACTCGGAGGGCTATAAAATCGAATCTGACGGGGACTGAAAATAAACTGAAATAAATAAAAGATAATGAATAGAAAAGCAATTAACTAAACCCCACCCAAACTAGGTTTGTAAACACTATAATGCTTGGTGGCTAAACTGATGGGAAATACACTGAAATGGTCAAGAGATCTGAATATCAGTGTGACTGGGATCAAGTTACACTAAGCTTCTAGAAAGTGGTGCAACAAGAAAAAAAACAGAGGGAAGATCATTGTAAAAAGATAGGGAGATGAGTGTAGCACCTAGGGAAACGGATGGGACCCTAAGGCAAATGACCAAACAAGTGGAAATGTGACACTATGGATGGTAACAACCTATTTTAAGAGATCTAAAACAAAAAGGTACATATTTGGAAAATGTGGTTGAAAGCGTTGTAGAAATCCAGACTACTCACTCAGCTAAACTCCTCCTAAAAAGGTGGAAGTGTACTGAAATCCCTAGGGGAATCTAAATTTGACTACGATGAATAAAACAGAGTGGATCAAAGGGATAAGTAGGATGAGTCAGAGGTCAGACACCCAGCAGACAACTCTCTGCAAAACTCAGAAACCAGTCTAAGAAAAACCCTAAAATCTAGAAATCGTAGGTACTAACCTATTTCTCTGTAGGGATCACACTTTTTGGGCTAAAAGGTGTGTTTTGAAGCCCAGATCACACTTTTTGGGCTAGAAACTATGATTTCTGTTCCGTGGATCCCAGTCAGAAAATCTCAGAAAAAAAGTGTTTCTTTTGTCGCGACTGGTTCCTGAGACTTGCAGAAATGACAAGAAAGCTTGTGGAAGTCATAAATTTATTATATCTAGGGTTAAAAAACTACTAAACATTAAGAGAATTGAAAAAATAAGGAACCCTAAACCGAAAACCAAAGGTCACCTAGGTTTATGGATCTGAAGTATAAAAACCCTTTGTAGTCACCAATTTTTTTGTAGTGTTTTCTTCTCAATGATGTACGAAAAGAACCCACTTAAGATTGTGGATGAAAAACAATATCAACAATATAAATGGTTGGTAAACATTGTAGATCTACAACAACTAATAGAAACAAAACTTGCCAAAATTCTGATCTATGCCACAATCATAGTTAAAAAAAAAAAAACGAGTAATAACACCAATCATCTAATGGAAACCAAATATGTAAAGAATAATTTTGTAATAACACCTATGAAGAGAACAAATAAATGTTACCAGTCCCCCTCTATGGGATGGTTTCTTGGCTATCCTCGAGCATATTTAGCTTGTGTAGATTCTCTCTCCTCTATAATGCATAAACCCAGCAAATATGGTGTGGGACATTGAAAATAATCCGAGAAATAGTGAGTGCAACAATGAAAATAATCAAAAGTTATTAATGAATGAAAAACCCTTCTATTTATAACAAAATATTGAGTTATCCTCAAATAATGAGCAATAATAAAATATTATTGAACCCATTCTTGGAATAACCACTTGGAATATTTTATTATATTTGGTTAGGAGGGAAAAAGTATTTAAACTTTTATTTAGAAATAATAAATAAATATATGATTTATATATCTTCTGCAAGGAACCAGTTAAGGAATAATAAACAAATAAGGATTTAATTAATTACTCCTAAGGTATTTAATCAAATTTAACAAAAAATAATAATTAATTAGCGATTAATTAATTATTCTTAGAGAAAAATAAAAAAAAAATAATGATTTATCTATTTATTTTTCAAGATTGTGTCAAATTTGACAAGGAATAATAATAAAACAATGGTTTAATTAATTATTCCTATAAGAAAATCCAATAAAAAGTGATTTATTTAATTAATCTTCATGGGTTTAACTATAAATTACTTAACGAGGGTGGTTTATTAAGTAATTTCTCACGGTGAAAGCAATTTTACTATGGTAAAATTTGATTTACATGGTGTACTTTGATCCATCCAGTAAATTAGGCTAGATGATTTAGAGAAAAATAAGAAAAATAATGATTTATCTGTATATTTTTCATGATTGTGTCAAATTTGACAAGGAATAATAATAAAACAATGGTTTAATAAATTATTCATATAAGAAAATCAAATAAAAAGTGATTTATATAATTATCTTCATTGGTTTAACTATAAGGTGGTTTATTAAGTAATTTCTCACGGTGAAAGCAATTTTACTATGGTAAAATTTGATTTACATGGTGTACTTTGATCCATCCATTTTACTATGGTAAAATTTGATTTACATGGTGTACTTTGATCCATCCAGTAAATTAGGCTAGATGATACACTACTAAAGATAGAGAGATAAGGGATTTTACTATGGTAAAATTTGATTTACATGGTGTACTTTGATCCATCGAGTAAATTAGGCTAGATGATTTAGAGAAAAATAAGAAAAATAATGATTTATCTGTATATTTTTCATGATTGTGTCAACTTTGACAAGGAATAATAATAAAACAATGGTTTGATAAATTATTCCTATAAGAAAATCAAATAAAAAGTGATTTATTTAATTACTCTTCATTGGTTTAACTATAAGGTGGTTTATTAAGTAATTTCTCACCGTGAAAGCAATTTTACTATGGTAATATTTGATTTACATGGTGTACTTTGATCCATCCAGTAAATTAGGCTAGATGATACACTACTAAAGATAGAGAGATAAGGGAGATAAGGGATTTTACTATGGTAAAATTTGATTTACATGGTGTACTTTGATCCATCCAGTAAATTAGGCTAGATGATTTAGAGAAAAATAAGAAAAATAATGATTTATCTGTATATTTTTCATGATTGTGTCAAATTTGACAAGGAATAATAATAAAACAATGGTTTAATAAATTATTCCTATAAGAAAATCAAATAAAAAGTGATTTATTTAATTACTCTTCATTGGTTTAACTATAAGGTGGTTTATTAAGTAATTTCTCACAGTGAAAGCAATTTTACTATGGTAAAATTTGATTTACATGGTGTACTTTGATCCATCCAGTAAATTAGGTTAGATGAATAATAATAAAACAATGGTTTAATAAATTATTCCTATAAGAAAGTCAAATAAAAAGTGATTTATTTAATTATTCTTCATTGGTTTAACTATAAGGTGGTTTATTAAGTAATTTCTCACAGTGAAAGCAATTTTACTATGGTAAAATTTGATTTACATGGTTTAACTATAAGGTGGTTTATTAAGTAATTTCTTAGAGTGAAAGCAATTGGTTTAACTATAAGGTGGTTTATTAAGTAATTTCTCACAGTGAAAGCAATTTTACTATGGTAAAATTTGATTTACATGGTTTAACTATAAGGTGGTTTATTAAGTAATTTCTCAGAGTGAAAGCAATTTTACTATGGTAAAATTTGATTTACATGGTGTACTTTGATCCATCCAGTAAATTAGGCTAGATGATACACTACTAAAGATAGAGAAATTATTATTAATTAGTTATAAACAATATATTATAAGATACATTTTAAGTTAAAATATATGTAGATTAATTGAAAAAAATCATAAATAAGTGTTCTTTATGTTGTTGATGATGATTAATATTCACTAAGACCCATATGGTCTACTAGATCTTAAGATAAAAGATTAAATACACTTCTTTAACATTTTATTTCTATGCTCAAAAAGAAGTGAGAGAAGGGCTCCCACATCACCATTGTTTGTTGAGTTAAAAGGTCAATAAGGTTGGCATATGGTCTACTAGATCTTAAGATAAAAGATTAAATACACTTCTTTAACATTTTATTTATATGCTCAAAAAGAAGTGAGAGAAGGGCTCCCACATCACCATTGTTTGTCAAGTTAAAAGGTCAATAAGGTTGGCAGTGTGTTACATATTTAGAAAATTAGATTGAATATGAGTATAAAATGGAGAATCTAAAAGAGTGATTGTTATCTTCAACTCTCCTAGGATTACACACGTGACAATATCTTTCACACACGTGACAATATCTTTCATCCCATGGCGTTTTTGGAATTGACGAATCATCAGAATATGTTATAATCTTAAAAAATTTCATTTTCTCCTTAACACTATTCAAGGCAGAGAGATAAGGGATCACATCCCATTGGCTAAAATAATTAGATCGTAACCTCAAGAGAGTCAAGGAGAATTGATCCCATGACCTCCCAATGACAAGGTTCTTTAGCAACAAGACCTCAACCAATTGAGCTTACTCTCTTGGCTATATAATTTGTTTTTATATGAATATTTGTATTTTATTTTTAGTATGAAATATATGTTACATATCAATTGCATTATTGATATAATTTTAAATATTTAAAATTATTATTAATTAGCTATAGAAATAATATTGTAAGATACATTTTAATTTCAAATATATGTAAATTCATTGTAAAAAAATAACATAAATAAGTGTGCTTTATGATGATGATCATGAAGAATGTTCACTAAGACCTATATGGTCTACTAGATTTTGAGAAGGTAAAAGATTAAAAAGACTTCTTTAACATTTTATTTCTATGCTTACAAATATGTGAGAGAAGGGCTCCCACATTACCATAGTTTTGTTGAGTTAAATGGTTAATAAGGTTGGTAGCGTGATACGTATTTGGAAAATTAGATCAAATATGAGTATCATTTTCATTGAGTTAAAAGGTCAAGAAAGTTGGTAATGTGATACATATTTAGAAAATTAGATTGAATATGAATATAAGATGGAAAATCTAAAAGAGTTATTTTCATATTCAACTCTCCTAGGATTGCATAGGTGACAAACTATTTCATCCATTAATAAATGTTGATTTTCACTATAAAGCTCATCAAAATATGTTCTAATAATGAAAATGTTAATTTTCTTCTTAAAACTATTCAAGACAGAAAGATAAGGGATTTCATCATTCTGGCCAAACTAATGAAAGGCTAAAATTAAGACAATCGAGCTGAATTGACCTTGTGACCTCCCAATGGTGATGTGCTTTAGCAAACAGACCTCCACCAATTGAGCTAACCCTCGTAGCTATTTATTTTATGTTTATATAAATAATTGTATTTTATTTTTGGTATGAAATATATGTTAGATAACAATTTCATTATTGATATACTTTTAGAGTAAGATTTAAAATTATTATTAATTAGCTACAAACAAAATATTGTAAGATACATTTAAGTTAAAGATATATGTAAAGTAATTGAAAAAAATAATCATACATAAGTGTTCTTTATGATGATGATGATTAATTTTCACTAACACCTATATGGTCTACTCGATCTTTGGAAGATAAAAGATTAAATGGACTTCTTTAACATTTTATTTCTATTCTCAAAAAGAAGTGAGAGAAAGGCTCCCACATCACCATAATTTTGTTGAGTTAAAAGGGCAAGAAGGTTGGTAGTGTGATACATATTTTGAAAATTAGATCGAATATGAGTATAAGAAGTACAATCTAAAAGACCAATTTTCATCTTCAATTATCCTAGGATTGCATAGGTGACAAACTCTTTCATGCCATGGTGTTTTGGGAATTGACCAATATTGAGTTTCACTACAAAACTCATGAGAATGTTCTAATCTTGGAAATGTTCATTTGCTTCTTAACACTAGTTAAGATAGAGAGATAAGGGATCACATCCCACTGGAAAAACTAATAATAGCCTAACCCTGAGGGCATCGAGGAGAATTGGCCCCGTGACCTCCCAATAACAAGGTGATTTAGCAATGGACCTCAACTAATTTAGCTAACCCTCTTGGCCATTTATTTTGTGTTTATATAAATAATTGTATTTTATTTTTAGTATGAAATACATGTTAGATATCAAATGAATTACTGATATACTTTTAGAGTGTGATTTAAAATTATTATTAATTCGCTATAAATAAAATATAGTAAGATACAATTTAAGTTCAAATATGTGTAAAGTAATTGGAAAAAAAAAATCATAAATGAGTGTGTTTTATGATGATGATGATGACTGCTCACTAACACCTTTATGGTCTACCAGATTTTAATAAGCTAAAACATTAAAAATAATTCTTTAACATTTTATTTATATGCTCAAAAAGAGGTGAGAGAAGGGTTGCCACATCACCACATTTTTGTTGGGTTAAAAGTTTAAGAAGGTTAGTAGTGTGATACATATTTGGAAAATTAAATCGAATGAGTATCAATGTTGTTGAGTTAAAAGGTAAAAAAGGTTGGTAATGTGGTACATATTTGGAAAATTAGATCGAATATGAGTATAAGATGGAAAATCTCAAAGAGTGATTTTCATCTTCAGCTCTCCTAAGATTGCATAGGTGACAAACTCTTTCATCTCATGGTGCTTTGGGAATTGACCAATGTTAAGTTTCACTATAAAAATCATGATAATATATTCTAATCTTGGAAATGTTCATTTTCTTTATTAACGATAGTCTAGATAGAGAAATAAGGGATCACATCCTACTGGACAAACTAATCAAAGTCTAATCGTAAGGGCATCAAGGAGAATTGACCCTGTGACCTCCCAATGGTGATGTGCTTTAGTAACGGGACCTTGACCAATTGAGCTAACCCTCAGGGCTATTTATTTTGTGTTTATATAAATAATTGTTTTTTTTTTTAGTTTGAAATATAATATATATCAGTTGCATTATTGATATAATTTTAGAGTAAGATTTAAAATTACTAGAAATTAGCTATAAAAAAAATATTGCAAGATACATTTTAAGTTAACATATATGTAAAGTAATTGAAAAAAAAACCATAAATAAGTATGCTTTATGATGATGATGATGATTATGATGATGATTAATGTTCACTAAAACCTATATGGTCTATTAGATCTTAAGAATATATATGATTAAAAAGAATTCTTTAACAATTTATTTCTATGCTCTAAAATAAGTCAACGAAGGGCTCACACATCATTGTAGTTTTGTTGAGTTAAAAGGTGTTAGGTCCATATAATACTAGTGATTCCCCCATTACTATTGTAATTGTATTCCTTATTGTTATTATTGTGCCCCTATTGTCCCCATATTGTTATTAGTGTGCCCCATAGAGTCTCACTATTGTTATTATTGTGCCCTTATATTATTATTGTTATGTCGGCTTTGATTATATTGTGACCCCTTAGAATCTTATATATAGAAAGGAGGTTTAGTCATTTTCATCATCCAAGAACTGTTCATTTGTTTAATATAAAGGAGGTTTCCCCCTCGGAGAGGCTGATTTTGAAGTCGTTGATCTATCTTTTTGTGAGCTGGCTCATAACATTTGGTATTAGAGCTTTGGATTCTAGGGTTTCACTTCTCCGAATAGGTTGTCATGGAATTTTCACTATAAAACAAACACCCATTTGATATTAAATCATGTCAATCTACGGGTATGAATTTCAGATTTTGTATAGCTATACTTTCACAAATATGATCTAAGGAAGTTAGGGTGTTTATTAGCTCTCGAATTACATCCCAAACAGGTGACCTTGGGAAAATCATCATAACTTTCTCTTTGAGTATCAGATTAAACTTTTGTAACAATTTATAGAAATAGGATGGACCATAGTTTTTTTTCATTGTTTTAAGGTTCGAAGGTTGAAACCATGACACGTGGCACTTTGTACAATTTCACTCTACTAAAGAGTGTATAATCAGATCATCTTGGGAGGTTGGGCATCAATCCTTCTTGGAGAATCCAATTTTTATCAGAATGGTGGCATTGGAAAGAGGACTCAAAGAGCTACCACATTTGGCAATTTCAAACTTGAGATATGAAATTTCAGAGATACATCAAATTAAAAATCGAGATCCTACAAAGTGAAAAAAGGTGTGTAGTTTTTTTTTAAATTTTGCATAAGTTTGGCTTGAAAAATTAGTTTGGAGGAATTGAAAGGGCATAGTAAAGCATAATTATCTTTAGTTAGTGCCCCGAAGAAATAAAATAGAAACACCTTGTAAGAAACTTGAAATCTCTAGCATGACTCATGAAGAAGAGGGAGAAATGCAACATGATATATCAAAATTATGAGATGAAGTGCAACAAATTTCAGTCCCACAAAATGTAACAAAAACTAAGATGTATGGTTTAAAGAAAGACATGGAAGATAAGATGGATGACATGGAAGATAAGATGGATGGTTTAAAGAAAGGTGTGTAAGCTAAGATAAATAGTGTGGAAGCTAAGATGGAAGACAAAATGGAATATTTAAAGGAAAATTTGACAAAGTTGATACAATAAATGTTTACTAATGGTGAAAGGGTAGTAAAGGAAACTCATGATGAGAACAAAAGAAATGTTAATGATGATTGCATGGACTCTAACTTTGGATTCAAGACCCACCATGTTATAAATATTGATATGAGGAAATTTGATGGCAAGGATCTTGTAACATGGATACTACAGATGGAGCAATATTTCGATCTCGATAATG